>CDFE01064641.1:0-11579 GCA_000826465.1 Acanthamoeba mauritaniensis | reverse complement strand
TGTGTGTGTGTGTGTGTGTGTGTGTGTGTGTGTGTGTGTGTGTGTGTGTGTGTGTGTGGAGAGCCCAAGTAAGTGGATGGTTACCGTAGACGATGCTGTCGAGAGCGTGGAGGCGTTCCTTGACGGCCGCGTCCATGTCTGCAGGCAGGTGATCCGCCAGCGACTCGGCCGAGCCCTTGTGCTTTAGCCAGAGGCCATACACGTGGCTGCCGGTCAGCGGGACCGTCGCCGTTCTATTGCCTGCACCCCCCGTAGACTGGTTAGCACCGCCCACTTCGGTCCACCCACGATCAGAGCGCGCGCGGAGGGTACCGAGTCTCTGGAGGCACGAGGCCAGGTCGTAGGTGGGGAACAGGTCGGGGATGGCCAGGCTCCTCGCCACCACGTCCTGCAGTACCACCAGCGGCGACGCCGAGTAGCCCTCTTTTCGATCAATCGTGCGGAGTGAGCAACAGCATTGTGACGATTGGGGCGGGCAGAATGGTACTATTAGGGCGAGTCGCGGCTGTGCTGCTGGGGGAGGCCCGATCGCCGTCGCAGGCCTTGGCCGCTCCTCGGCTGCGGCCTCTTCCTCCACGCGCGCTCCCTGCACCTCGGCCGCGGCCTCTTCCCCGCACCGCAGTGCCCGAGCTACACTCCGCGCCACCACCGGCGGCGTCCGCCACGGCAGCCGGGCTTGCCTCGTCGGCTGCTGCAGGCGCTTCGTCGGCGGTGGGCTGGTCGCGGGGCTCCTCGTGGCTTGCTGCCGCTGCCTCAGTCGCCTCGCTAGGCGGGTACGGGGAGGCCGGCACGAATGAGGTGGGCGAGTAGGGCGAGGCCGGCGGTGACGATGCCGATGTCGAAGCGGATGGACCCGCCGGTGACCAGGGCGAGAAGAGGAGAGTCTTGGTCGTCTTGGAGAAGGACGAGGAGGACGATGGCATGGGCGATGCCGGCGGCACGAGCTGCTGCGGCAGTTGGAGCCACTCGGAGCTGTTGGTCATGAGGCACATCAGCACCGTCAACGTGTCGTCGTAGCTGATCGAGTCGTTACTCGCTGCATCCACGCCGTCGCCGTTTGGCTTGTGGGCTATCAGAGTGCGTGTGAGTACATCGACGAGGTGGTGTCGCTCCAGGCTGTCCCACACGTAGCAGGTGAGCGATTTGGCCGTCTTTGGTTCACTTTCGTTCTCCTGGAGTGCGCAGTGTAGGCGGGTGAGAACGCAGAGTTTGGCTTTCGAAGTGGTGTGGTGATGTAGTGTCGCGGGCACACACCTGGTGGATCTTGGTGAAGAGGGACGATAGGTGGTGGATGAACGAGGCCAGTGACCCGCCAGTTGACGACTCGATGACGGGTGGTAGTGTGGGGTCTGCGGCCCGGTGGTGCACCAGCACGCCCCATGCCACCATTTCCCTCCGGCTACCGACCGGATCGCCTTGCACCGTGATGTACACCCCCTGTGCGACACACAAACGCACGCACGCAACGCAACGCAATGCACGCGGTGTGAGTTTCACGGCCACGCGATTGTGAACTATGCGTAACGTTTGTGTCGGCGTACGATGTCTTCGTGGCTAGGGAAGGAAAGGGAGACGGTGTCACACTGCTGGATCGTGTTGGTGAGCGTCGCCTTGATTCGCGGGAGCGTCCGGAACGCGGTTCCGCACAGGATTAGGTCCTCCGCGTCGGCTTCGGCTCCCTCTGCTGCGCTCGAACTCCGCGGCGCCTGGCGGCCACCGGCGGTGAATTTGGCGCACTTCGAAGCAATACCGTATTGTTCGTCGGTCAGCATCTTGTATATGTCCTCGATATCGTTGGTCCGATCCGCAGGCCTGTCGATACAACACAGAAGCGAGTTCGCACACACGCTCATTCGACACATTCACATGCAATGAGACACAGCGAGAGAGCCCGGGCACGTACTGAATGAGCTTGTCGCGCAAGTTCAACAGGAGGGCGTGGTCGGAGCGGCCTAGGTAGGCCACCTGCGACAGCTTCTTCTCTTCTGCTGCCTGGGTGTGACACACGTCAAAGTAGGAGCAGCGCGACGGACTCTCGCACACCGACATCATCTGCCACTTGGCCTGGGACCTAAGGTTCACCACCACCACCACCACCACCGTTTAGGGCTCGAGTTCGTTGGAGGCGTTGACGAAGGTACGTGCCTGGGCACTCGCAATAGCTGCTCCAACGGCGAGAGCGCGAGAGGGGTGGACCGGAACATGAAGTCTTCCACGATCGAGACGATGGGCGCTAGCTTGAACCACTCCGGCGCTGGCTGGTTCTTCAGCCAAATCCCTATACATAGCATTTACCACGTTGAGGGGGTTAGGGTGGTGACGTGGCGATGCGGAACACAGCGACTGGTCTGTGTACCTCCCTCAGCGCCGATCTCCAAGTCGTCGATGTGCTCCTCGTCGATCAAGGCCTGCAGTAACAGGGCGTAGAACGCCACTTGCACCTGCTGGGAGAACTTGGTCTTAGCCGAGGACTTGGCGTCGATGATGACCAGCGATCGCTTCGAAGGAGAAGAAGACGATGAGGACGATGCGGCAACCACGCGCAGAAGGTCAGGACGAGACAGCCCGAACTTGATGGCCTGTTGGTCCAGGTTGCGATAGAACCGCTGCGGAGGCTCCACGCTGGCCTGAAATATGTACTGACCTAGCAGCAGCAACAACAGCACACGCACACGCACACGCACACGCACACGCAATATGCGAACGCATTGAGCGTCAGTCCAGAGGCAGGCGCATAGAGCACCAGTGCGTACCCGGTTGCGCCTTCTTGAGCAGGTCGACCGTCTCCGGGTGCGAGAAGTACTCCTCGGCCTTGCCGAACGCCGAGGGCTGCAGGACTTCGGCGGCGGTCAGCAGATCGGTGATGATCCGCTGCTCCCACTCGAACCCGCCCATGCGGATGGCCTCGGCGAGAGGATCCTCCGCAGCGGCGGCGGCGTCGGTGACGGCGACGGTGGGAGTGGAGGTGGCGCGAGGGACCAGCTTTGCTTGCCGGTCCTTCGGGACGGTGGAGAAGCTGAGGTAGCGATGGCAGTTGAGGTGGAAGAAGCGACCGAGGCCGCTCGCGCTCACCTTGCTCTGAAGCACGTGGCCTTGCGCGTCTTCGTCGCCTTCGTAGGCGATGCGAGGGCCAGTAGCGCCTTCGTCTTCAGCAGGAGCGGCAGAGTGCAGTAGGTCCGCGAAGCGCTCTGGCGACAGGACGGCAGTCGTCGCTGCCTCCTCCTGCTCCCTCTCAGCATCTTGCAAGATGAAGCACATGCCCCATAAAACATGGATTAACTGCCAGTCATCTACACAAAATCGACAAGGTCAGCTGTGAGAGATTATGGGTGGGGCTACCCGTCTTGCCCTTCCGTCTGCCTCGTCCGGCGGCGCTCTTGTTCGGCGTCGCGCCGGCTGCACCTTCCTCGCCCCCCAGTGGTGCTGCCTTGCCACGCCCCCTTCCCCGTCCGCGTCCCCTCGGGCCCACAGCCGCCGCTTGCTCCGCCGGCACTTCCATCTTCTTCGCCTCGCACGACAAGCAATAACAAAAGCGGGCCTTTATGTACACAAGAAAACGAAGGCGGGCGCGTTACGAGTGGCGCTCACTCGGAGAGGTCGTTGCGGACGGCGGTGGCGCTGGGCTTGGTCTTCTTCTTCTGGCGGTTGGTGCCGTCGGTGATGGCCTTGGTGGGGACGTGGCGCGTGACGCGCGAGGTGCCGTCGACGAACTTGGTCTTGAAGACGACGTTGGCGTTCTTCCACATGCCCTCCTTGAGCGAGACGATGATGAACTGCGAGAACCTGAAGTGCTTCTGCAGCATCCGGCCGATGTTCTCCGTGTGCGACAGGTCGAGCGCCGCGTCGATCTCGTCCAATATGTACATCGGGGCGGGCTTGAACAGGAGCAGCGACAGGATGAGGGACAGCGCCAGCAACGACTTCTGGCCTCCGCTGAGCTCCGTGAGGTTCTTCCACATCCCGCCGAAGGCCACCCTCATCTTTAGACCATCCAAGACCGTCTCGCCTGTTCAACAGGCGCGTGTGAGCTTCACGAGCACGAACGAGATGAAGCGTTTTGGCTTCGGTTACCTTCGGGCGGTTCAAGTCTGGCTTCGGCGCCCTTGAGGAGGGTGGAGAAGATGGACCCGAAGTCTTTGTTGACCTTGACGTAGGTCTTCTCGAGGGCTTCGTTCTTCTTTTCGTCGAGCTCGGAGATGACGGCCATGAGCTTGGCCTTGTCCTTTTCGATTTGCACCTTCTTCTTCGTGAGCTCCTTGTATTCCTCGTCGGCCTTCTCGAACATGTTCGCGACCTTGGTGTTCAGCACCTTCTTCAGCCTACGAGCCGCCACCGCACGCAACACATGAGTGGGTTAGCACACTATGAACGAACCACGCGAGAGGACGAGCGGATGATTACTTTTCCTGCTCCTGCTCGAGCTGCTGGAGTTGTCGTTCCGCCTCCTCGGGGCTGTTCTTCTGGAAGTCGAATTGACTGCCCGGGTTGCCAAAGAACTGCTTCTCCTTCAAGATGAAAGCGTGCGACTTCTCCGCTTGAGCCTGATAACGTCGAGAGACCAGGACGTCAGCGCGTTGCTTACGAGTGTGGTACGTGTGCATATGTGTGTAGTGAGTTACGTACGCAATACTTCTTGGCATCTTCCTTGTCCTTGTGGAAGCGCTTGACCTTGTTCTGGAGCTTCTTCAGCTTCTGTTCTCGTTCGATGGACGCTTGCGTTCGGTCGTCCTTCTCCTGCAGCAGGCCGGCGATCCGCTCGTCGGTGGAGAGTACTGATTCCTGCTTCTTCTGCAAGCGTTCCTGTGCCGCTTCGTAGGCTGTTCGTTTCTCTGCGACTCCGCCCTTGCCGTGCTCCATGGCATGCAGCTCCTTCTGAAGCTTCTTGATTTCAGCCTCGCACTCCCGGATCTTCTCCAGCAGCTCGTTCTGTTCCTTCGTTAGCTGCTCCAGCTCGAGTTCGGCCTGTTCGATCTTTTCGCCGTGTTGTTTGATCGACTTTGTGGCGTCGCCCAGCGAAGCCTTCGTGGTCACCATCTTCTCGTGGATCACTTTCATCTCGTCCTTTTGGCTTCGGCCTGTGGGTAGACAGTCCGTTAGCTTGAATGGTGCTTGTCGAATGTGGAGAGAGGTTGGACGGTACCGCTGCTCTTGCTCATGGCGCTTTCGATTTGCTTGGCCTTAGCATCAGCATCAGCCTCCTTTTGAGCGGCGGCCTTGAGAGCCTCCCGCGACTGAACGACCTGCTCTCTGGCAGCTTCGATCTCTTCGATCATTCGACTGTGCTCGCATTGCTGCAGACGCACGGCTAGAAGCTCTGCTTCGTGGGACTTGATGTCCAATGCCTCCTTCAGTTTCTGTGAAAGACAAAAGGGTGAGCTGCCAACCATCAAGCCATTTGCCCACCACCGGCGTACCTGGTACTCCCTGGAGCTCTCCCGAGTCTTGGCGAAATCTCCATCTAGCTTATGGAGCTTATGTTTCTCCTCGGCTAGCTGGTCCTTCATCCCGTTGAGCCGCTGAAGCTGCTCGAGAAGTGACGCGGCCTGCGGGCGCGAACCTCCGGTGAGAGTGCCGGCGGGATCAAACACTACGCCATCGAGGGTCACCGACCGAGCATTGACCGACTTGTTGAAGGTCACTCTCTCCGCAGCCGTAGAGTCTGTGGAGACAAGATCTCAACCTCGGCAAATGAACGAATGATGATGATTAGGCGGAGCACGAAAGCCGTTTCACATACCTGAACAGACTAGAGTCGAGCCGAAGACGTAGTTCATTGCTGTCTCCACTTCTTTGTCGTAGCCGATGAGCTGAATGGCGTGCGTGACGTTCTCCTTGCCTACGATCTTCTCGGCGGCGGCAATAACGTTGGGGGTGAGCCTACGAGCCGCCACCTTATCCAACGGGATGATCGTTACACGCTTCTTGAGCTGGCCCTTCTTGATGAGCAGTGCACCCGTCTCCTCTGTGTCGACAACAACCTACCAAAGAGAGAAGCAAACATCAATACCGCGTGTAAAGAGCAAGCGAATCGCCCAAGGATTGTGCGGTGAGGCACGTACGTTGTAAAGGCGCCCGCCCGCAGTGACCTCGAGCGCGGTGGTGGCCTTGGGGTCCTTGACCTTGAGGAGGTTGATGACAAGCCCCTTCACCCGAGATTTGTCGAAGTTGGGCACAGGATCGCGGTAGTCCAGCTGGATGTGGCTGAACCGAGCCGTGAGGTCCGCAACCTTCTCCCTCAGTTCCATCACCTTCCTTTCGGTATTCTTCCTTTCCTGTACAGCCGCGCAAAACATTAGATAGTGAACATGAACGTCTCGGAAGCAACAAATGAAGAATGCGTCTGTACCTGCAACAGCCCGCTTTCAGCGTTATCGTCATAGCCAAGTGTCTTCAAAGCTGCGCGCAACTTCTCACACTCGCGGAGGGCAGCCTCGCGCTCCTTCTCAAGCTTCTTCGAGTCGCCTCCCATACTCTGTAGCGGGACGCCGAGGTGAGTAGAAGGAAGCGAGGAGACTTGAGCCGAAGCGTCAAGAGGAGCAAAGGCGGTGTCTCACTTGAAGGTGCTTTGACTTGGCTTGGATTTCCTTCTCCAAGTGTTCGACCTTGAGCTTGGCGGACTTGATCTCGGTGGCGGCGTCGGTTGCCTGTTTCTGCGCGTCGATCAGCTGTTCAGCCAACGTCTTGCCTCCGGCTAGTGAGAAAGTTGAGTCAGCCGATGTCATCCGGATGGCACTGGCAGACTGAAGTAAGGGTAGGCGCAAATACCTTCCTCGGCGTTGGTAGCCAGGCTTGCGTTGTTGGCCTGGTAGGCCCTTTGGTAGGCCACGTAGGCGGTGGAGAGCTTGTTGTTCCTTTCTTCCATTCCCTGCTTGTCGAGTGTCATTTTTTCGATGGTGGCCTGTAGCTTCTCGACCGCTTTGTCGGCTGCCGCCGCCTGCTTCTCGAGGCCCTTCTTGCGGCCTTCCGCCTCTTCCAACGCGGATTTCTTGTGGTCGAACTCGCCTTGCGCCGCGACCCACTTCTTGGACAGCTCATCCGCTTCCTTCTCCAGGGCCTGACACTCCTTCTTCATTTGCTTCTCCTTTTTCTTGCCCAGCGCTTCGATCTCGTCGGAGATGTCGGCGATCCGCTGGATGTCCTCTTTCTTACTTCGCAGCACTTCCTCGAGCTTCGCTTCGATCTCCTTGATGTTGCCGCCTTGTAGGATTTTCTGTCGCGCATGACAATCACAGGTAAGGAGTGTGTACATTGAGCCACGGCCAATACTCGTGATAAGATCAACGTACCTCGGCCTTCATGTAAGCGTAGGCGACCACAAAGCTAAGCAGCCGCTCCTTTTTGTTCTTGATGGTGTGCCACTTGTTGTAGGTGTCCATGTCCTGGCGCAGCCGCTCCATGGTGGGCACAATCTCTTCTTCGAGGACGCGGTTGATCTCTTGCAGCTTCGAGTCCTTCTTGTCGATCGTGCGAATGGCCGTCTGCTTCTTCATCTCGAACATACGTGTGCCGGCAGCTTCTTCGATCATCGAGAGGATCTCGGGAGGCTTCATGTTGAGCACCTGGGTGATCTTGCCTTGCATGATGAGGAAGTGAGGGTTGTTGACGTTGAGCTGCACGGAGTGGAAGAGGGTCTGGATCTGGTTGGCTTGCGCGTTGTGCCCATTGATCAAGTACTTGTTGCGGCCACCGATAACCACCTTGGTCAGAGGAAACCGACAGTCAGCACTGGCTGCTCCCCCCCACGTGGCAGAGAGTGTACGCACCTGGCGAGTAATGGTGATGGTGCTGAACTGTTGATATCCGATGGGGCTCCTCTCTTTATCTTCATTGTTGAAGACCAACGTTACGCTGGCCTTGGTGACGCCTGCCTGGCCTTGCTTGTAGACGAGCTGCTGCAAATTGCTCACCCGAACCTGCAAAAATTGAATCAACAAGCACGTTGATGGGGAAAATTGAGTACGCGCTTTCAGAACAAACAAAGCGCTGCATGAAGTTTTAACTCACCTGCGTCAAGTTGGTGATGCCGAGTACGAAGCAGATGGCATCCAAGATGTTCGATTTTCCCGTGCCATTAAGGCCTGTGATGGCGTTAAAGGACATGTCGAATCCGGCAACGACCTCACGGGCCGCGTACGACTTGAAGCCGTCGATTATGACCTCGGTGAGCCACATCCTTGGATCCTTGTCGAATGGCGTCCGCTACACCTCGATTGCTCTCGCGACTGCCAAAAAAGCGCGGGAAAGTGACACTTTCGCGCCTTTTATTTTTAATTTTAATTTTAGCTTTTATTTATTTGCTCAATTCTTCTGCGGCACCACGTAGGACACCACGGCGGTGATGTCGTCCTCTCTGCCACCGATGTAGATATACCCCTCCTTCTCTGCGTATTCAGCAAATGGAGACTTCTTTTCCAGGTTGGTCGAGTTGGCGGTAGCCTGCTTCACCAAGGCTTCGGCGATGATCTCCGGATCGATCATTCCCTCTGCGCCACGGAAAAGGAGAGCAGTGAGCTCCTGCCTACTAACAACCGAGAAGAGGGGGCGATCCCTACCGAGAGGGTAAGCCGCTGCTGTTTCCTCATCAACTTTGGTGTTCTCGATCGTTCGGGTGACAACCTCGACGATTTCGTCGTCCCACACGTTGTCGAACAACCCGTTCGTGCCCACCACGATGATGTCGCCCTTTCGGAGCCTGCCCAAGCAAAATGAGATCAGCGCTTTTGTTCATCATGCGCATGCGGTGGGTTGCCGTACTTGACGGAGTTGTGCTTGATGCTCGGGTCCATGGCAAAGGTGATGACTGCATTCCATCAGAGTCAGGTGAGATGTCAAATGTTCATCTAGCGACGGGACGCACCTGAGCCGCTGAAGTGGTTAGGCTCGTTGAACTGCGCATAACTAGGCGTGGAGCGGTAGAATCGCTTTCCGTTCCGTATGACCATGAAGCAGGGATCGCCCATCGTTGCTGTGTGTAGCCAGGTGCCCTTTTCCTCGATCTTCCAGGTCGGGGAGCCCATCTTGATCACCTTTTCCCACTCGTGATCTGTCCGACCAACGAGGGTAAGCATGGGACTTGGCGCTTCGCCCTCTCTCTTGAAGAAGCAACACAGTACCTTCGTGCTTTTCCGAGAGGATGAGCAAGAGCGCCGTAGAGACGCCGGTCATGTTTTTGTCCAACAGCTCGTTCCTGGCCCGCATGAGGATTTCGCTGGGCAGAAGCTGCTCCACCTGAACCAACCGTCATTTGATACACTGCGTCAGCCAGCGATGACCACAAACAAGCCGCTAGACCTTGGCCAGCGTACTGAGTAACGCGTGAGCAGCCTCTTCCGTGCCGCCGCAGTGGAAGAGTTCTTTCGCGCTTGAACTTGGCTATACACGCCCTGCAGTTCTTCTTCCATCGCATCGTTCTCCTCCTTGAATCTCTCTTCTTCACCTCCCGGCTTGTAGAGGATATCGTCCTACATTCGAAGAGTCACTTGGACTTGTCCTTAGCGCGAGGAGTGTGCCACAGCGCGTACCAGATCGTTGTCTGCCTGCTCAGCTTCTTCGACGTCATCGGCGCCATCTTCAGGCTTGGTTGTGGACGTCATTATCTCTGCAGACGAAAATGATCAGGCATTGCTGGAGCGCTGGCTCGAGAAGGCTGCAACGTTTGGTGGGCGCGTGAGACGCCAAGGTACCTTGCTTCACCAGATCGAGCTGGTGAAGGGAATGTCGGACGTGTCGTTCGAGCAACCGCGCAAACTCGCTGCCGCCGGCACCGTGCCAGCCGCCAACGGCGTCGAACACACCGATGGCACCGCAGGTGTCTGCAAGGAGAGCCACGTCGCGCCCACCAAACGATGCCCTCTCGTGCAGCGCAGATCCACTCAGAAGCCCCAGGCGCTCAACCGGCGAGGCGGACGGAGCCGCTCCGTCGGCAGCAGACCTCGCCTCCGGTGTCGCTGAAGATTCGATACGAGATGCAAAAAATCGAGATGCGGTCCCGCTCCGGAACTGGGGGCGAGGGGGAAGTGTGGTCATGCGGAGCGGTGCGGCCGTTGTGTGGCACCCAGTGCCGAAGGCTGTTGCTCGGGGCAGACCCACACGCCAGCAGCTGCTCACCCGCTTCATATTTTTGTCTATTTTTATGCATTTATTTTTTGTCCAGTTATTTTTTTAAATCTAGGCGTCCCACAATTCTGTTGTGCGCGCAAGAAGACGCAAACAAAATGATGGCGCGGCGAAGAGAAAGGATGTGCTGGTTGAGCCGAGAGAAGGTTAGCATCTCCCTGCATAAGGACGGGAAAAGACTCCGGTCTTCAACTCACATCGTGTTAAGGCTAGTAACACAACTTTTTTTTCAAGATGCATCTCTGTTTGCGAAAGGATATGAAATTTATTTACAGCTAGCTATCCTTACTCCACACCGTACTTGTTCTTGAGCTCGTCGATCTCCTCCTTCTTCTTTTTCTGGTCCATCTTCTTTGTAGCTCTGGCTTGCTGATGGTAGAGCACAATGAGGTACCTACCGCCGATGTTGAATCCCGAAAGATGATCCACGGCATTTTTGGCGTCGAAGATGTCCTCGTACACTACGAACGCTGTTCCTCTCGTTTCCTTGTTGTTCGTGCCCCTGCACACATACAAAATGGTGAGATCCGTGATGGGCGCTGTGATAGGTGCGCACAATGGAAGGGGCGACGTACAGTCTGATCTGTCGAATGGCGCCGAATTTGCCGAAGATGTCGTACATTTCGTCAGGTGTGATCTTGAAGGGGAGATTCTTGACGAAGACGATCCTTCCCACCTCTGGTGGCAGCCTGGCGTTCGCCCTCTTGCCTCCCGGTGCGCCACCTCCTGCCGCCATCGCCGCCATCTTTTTTCTATCTCAATCTTTGTGCCACACTTTCTTTGCTTTTCCTTTCTCCTCTGCCTTTTCCATTCTTTTTCTTGCGGCAGAAACTGAAATATGGCTGGCATTCCAAGGGTGACTCCGGACAGGAAGCTGCTACCGCGCAGGCGACGTCTGGTGTGAACCTGACGCGACACACGCACAGATGGCAGATGGTTCGTTTCGAACGGATGGAGTCAAGCAGAAAGCGCTCAAGATCCTTGTGATTGGCGACATGCACGTCGGCAAGAGCTCTCTTCTGCTGCGATTCTGCCGAAACGCTTTCAATCCCAATATGCGCGCCACGATCGGAGTGGACTACCTCCTCAAGACGCTGACTATCGATCAAGTGGACTACCTATTTCAAATATGGGACACGGGTACTCGTGCGAGTGTTTTCTTTATTAATTTTTTCTAATTGTTTTTTTAACATTTTAAATCAAACGGGGCCTATTTTTTAACATGACACTTTTGCAGCGGGGCACGAGCGGTTCCGCGCGATCACGACGTCGTACTACCGAACGGCAGACGGCGTTATCCTCGTCTACGACTGCACCGTATGTTGGCCTCGCCTTGCAAGCTTGCAGTTCACAGGGCCCTGCTAAAGGTGGGTTCCCTAGAGTGCCGATTCGTTCACGAGCGTGAAGACATGGTACCGCAACCTGGAACGCAACGCACCACCGGGAACCAATCGCATACTGGT
>CDFE01064608.1:225780-237065 GCA_000826465.1 Acanthamoeba mauritaniensis | reverse complement strand
GATGTACTCGCCGGGGAAGGCGTTGGTGGTGTAGGAGATCAGGAGGCAGGTCTTGCCGACGGCGCCGTCGCCGACCACCACGCACTTGATCGCTTGCATCAGGCTGGCCATTGTGTTGGTTTGTTGGATTGTTGTGGAGTGTGTGGAGAGTGCTGATGCTCGCAGGTCAATGTAGTAGGTTGTTGAAGGATGAGACTCCCCAGGCCAGAGCGCCCTTTTTGTCCCCTCCAGGGGTCGAGCGAAAGTCTCTTCGTGCTCTTTCCCCTTCGTGCCAAACGAACCAAATTTGGCTGAGCTTTGATTTGCGGTTGGGCCATTGATTCTTCGTGCGGCGAAAAGAGAGAAGCGAGCATTCCTGCAGTTAGCCGAAGTACGCCACGAAATGCAGAGCATCCCGCTCCGAATATTTGCATTCCTGGCATTCCAAATAGTCCGTTATTTGGAATGTTATTAGGAATGTTGGCTGGATAAGGTGGTGTTCGGCGACTGCTCGCCCGACTCCAGGAATAGGTGTACCTTGCTATACGCCTGCCCAGGGGCTCGAGGGCTGAGGGATGACGGACCACTGCATTCACGCTTTATTGTGCTGCGTGACGGCAGGCCTGTGGCTGCCATGCTGGGTGCTGTTTTGCTGCTGCTGTGAGGAGGGGGGAGACGAGTACGGAGACCACCCCAACGAGGACAGCTGCGAAGAAGACGTCGACGGCTGTGAAGAAGACGACAACAGCTGTCCTCGCGACTGCACTGCCCAGATGACCTGCCATGCCGAGACCCAGCCCGTGCGCTGCCCCGAGGAACCCACTGCACCCCTCCGTCACCAGGCCCTGTTCGAGACCCTACCCTACGGAGCCACCTACAAGGGCGACAAGCTCAACGGCCAGCGTCACGGCTTCGGCACCTACTGCTTCCCCGCCTACGACCCTCGGCTGTCCTACGAGGGCGGGTGGAAGCACAACCGCGAGCACGGGCGGGGCGCGCTCTGCTACCGCGACGGCTCGCGGCACGAAGGGGACTGGGCGCACGGCCGCAGGCACGGGGCTGGCCAGGCCACGAGCGCCAGGGGCGAGGTCACCCAGGGGGTGTGGGTGAGCGACAAGCTGCACGGGCGGGCCAAGTGCGTGCTGGCCAACGGGTGCGAGGCCCAGGGCGACTTCGTGTGCGACAAGATGGAAGGCATGTGGATGCTGGTGAGCCCGCCGCGCAGCGGGGCCATGACCGTGATGAGCGTCTGGCGAGACAACCGCTTTGTCAAGTTCGCCGCTGACATCCCCGTGCCACCAACGACCCAGATCTCGTCCCTGGTCGATGCGACCTTCGTGTGGGCCGACCACCTTCGAGCCATCAACGGCTCCTCCACCCCGTACCTACCGACCCACATGCAGCCTTCCGCGTAGAAAAACTCGAGCAAAAAAAGAGAATAAGATATATTTATTTCTATTTCAAATAATAATAATAAAATACAACTAATACAGCACAAAGATGGCAGCGGGGACGGAGGAGAAGGTGAGGAAACAGATAGAGTTCTACCTGAGCAGCAGCAACTTGATGAAGGACAAGTTTCTGCGGCCCATCGTGCAAGCCGATCCGAAGGGCTACGTGGACGTGGCGATGTTCGCCAATTTCCCTCGGGTCCAATCTATCACTCGCGATTTGGAGCTGCTCGTGCGTGCCCTGCGCAAATCGTCCACGCTCAAGGTCAATCGGGACGGCACACGTGTAAAGAGGAAGGAGCCCTTTGTCGAATACGACACTGAAGCCAACACTGTCTACGCGGTGCGCATCTTCCATTGGGCTGGCAATATGCGATTTAATCGCTCTTTGCTGACGTTGTTCGTCTCATCACGGTTTGCTGGCTGTGCAGGAGCACTTGCCTGAAGGATACGACCACGACGTGATGCGTGGCATGTTCGAGCAGCATGGCGCGGTCAACTACGTGTCGCTCCCGCGCAACCCGGACAAGTCGTTCAAGGGCTTTGCCTTCATCGAGTTCGCCCAGCACGACGGGGCGGTCGCCGCCGTCAACGCTCTCAACGCCTTCCACCCCACCGACAACCCCACGGGCCTGCGCGTCTTGCACAAGTGCGTGTCTTCCATGTCTGTGTGTGTGCGGTCGTGTGTGCGTGTGCGATGGAGTAGCACACGATTGATCTCTCCGCACGCGTACAGGAATGACTGGCTGGAGATGAAGAGGAAGTTCCAGCAGATGCAGCGAGGAATCACCTCGCGGCCTGCCAGCCTGGCCAAGAAGGAAGACGAAGAGGAGAAGGACGAAGGTGCAGAGGAATCGACACCAGACGTGAAGAAGAAGAAGAAGGAGCAGGAGAGCGACAACGAAACGACAAGCAGCAAGAGGAAGAGAAAGCGAAGCAGCGAAGACGATGGAAAGGAGGAAACGAAAAAGAAGAAGAAGAAGAAGAGCAAGAAGGAGGTGGAAGATAAAACGAAGGAGGAGAAAGAGAACAACAAGGACAAGAAGAAGGAGAAGAAGGCAAAGAAGCAAAAATCAGAAAGGGACGAAGAACAGAAGGAGAAGAGCAAAAAGAAGGAGAAGAAGGAGAAGAGCAAAGATGAAGAAACGAAAAAGAAGAAAAGTAAGAAAGACAAGGGAGAAGAAGAAGAGAAGAAGAAGAAGTCAAAGAAGAACAAATAAAGTCGTCAGTACCCTGCAGTCATAGGAGCCCTGGGTCACGGAGCTGTGGAGTAAAAATCGACTGATCATATTTACAGGAAGCGAAATGGAAATGGTGTGTGCACACACGCACTACGTGGTGTGGTGTGTGTTCGTGGTGTCGGCGTATCATCCGGGGCGATGTCGATGTACCGTACAGACGCGAGCAGGACTGATCTAGCAGTAGCTGCACACGCCCTCTTGCTGCTCTTCGGAGTCTTGGTTCATGGAGACGGTGCCGGTGGCCTTCGTCTCCTTCTCGTAGAGACTGGGCGTTTCAAGAATCTGTGTTGGAGCACGTAGTTAGGAAATGTCACGTCTGCACCACCACGACTTGGTCAACGAAGATGTCGGTGGGTTTATTGTGTTGTACCTTTGTCACCAACTCCTCGAACGCCTGCTGAATGCCGAGCTTGGTCTTGGCCGAGCACTCGATGAACACCTGAGGTTCGCGTTAGCCATTGAAGGACAGTAGGAGGGGCAAAAGGTGTTGCTGTACCATCGCCTTGGACTTGGCAAAGGCAAGACCCTCTTCCCTGGACACTTGCCTGTCTCCGAGGTCGATCTTGTTGGCCACCAGAAGCTTCACCACATCACTGGACGCCAGGGCACGCAGTCAGTGAATGCGGCGGGCAAGCAGAGAACAAGGGTGCGTGTACCTGTTGTTGCAGTACATCTCGATCTCGTTCAACCACACGCTCAAGTGCTGGAAGCTCTCCCGGGAAGACACGTCGTAGACTAAGCAATGGCACAGCAAACACGCGACGTGCATGGCTCGAGGTTAGGATCGTGCACCGCTGTTTTGAGTAGCCTGAGCAGTACGTACCCAAGATGATACCCTGGGTGCCCCGGTAGTAGGAGCTCGTCAGAGATCTGAACTTCTCTTGCCCAGCTGTTTGTGAAGATCGACAACAGGGATTAGGCGCGGCCTGTGCGCGTGTTGTTGGCGGGGGGGGGGGAAGCAGCATTACCCGTATCCCAAATGGTGAGGTTGATCCTCTTTGCGCCCAGCTGTATGGTCTTGACCTTGAAATCGACGCCTTCACAAACAGAGCCACACATTAATAAAAGAGCTGGGATGGTGAATATGAGAAGGGCGCGCACCGATGGTGACGGGGTGTTCATCATCGAATTCGTCCTCTGTGAAGCGCAGCAAAATGGAAGATTTGCCCACGCTTGAGTCGCCGATTATGAGAAGCTTGAAGAGGTGATCAAAGTGCGATGCGCTGCCTGTGGTGCCCTCCATCCTGTGTTTTCACTTTACCGAAAGATGCCCTGAAGGCTTTTGATGCTCAATCTCTACCGCAACCCGATTCGTTTGCGGTTCGCGTTCGTTTTCCCCCGCTTTTCCCTTTCTGCGACGTGGCAGGTGCCAAGCCAGAGAACTGCTCGCGTTGGGTGGTTGACTTCGCTCAGTGAGGTGCTGCATGTGTCGCGGTCGCGAGAGGCATCGCTCGAGCGTTCAATGCCCTCGCTGATGCTCCCGGGCAGGCACGCGTCGATGCTTCACCAGTGCCAGACGGAATGGAATGTCTGCTGCAACGCCAAACGCGGGAAAGGTGGGGTAGGGGTAACATGGGTGTCACAAAGAGGGCTTTAGTGGAGGCTGACACGTGAAGAGACCAACGGAGTGGGCAGTCTAGTGGTGGCCGTGCTCGTCCTGGATCATGGCATCGGGGAGGATTCTGCAAATGGGCGAAGCGAGGTGAGGTGAAGTGAGCACCAGAACACACAGACTGAGACGAGTGCGCACTCACGCCCAGGTGACGCGCAGGAGGGGGCATGATGGAGTGACAAGAAGCGAAAACTGCTGTCTCACCTTTCCCAAAGGGGCTTCTTGTTCTTGTGGTACGCGGCGAGCTTGCGCTTGTAGTCGGGGTCGTCCACCTTCGTCCACGCGCTCCAGCGCTGGGACGGAACGGGAATGGTGGGGTGGCTCAGCAGCCGTCTCTGCGAGTGGGTAGCGTGGTGAGGTCATGCGAACAAGTGGTCCAACACGAAGAGACAAGGGAAGGGGGGGGGGGCAAAACCTCGTTGGCAGCGGAAATGAAGAAGACAGCGCCAGCGATGGCGAAGTTAAGGCCCAAGACGAGCCTAAAGTTGCGCTGCGCGTTCGGGGGGTTCTCGCACCACCAACCGCCGGCAGGCGACCAGACCTAGAAGTGCAAAATTAAGGGGGCCAATTGGTGGCCTAGATGAGCTGCCATTCAATGATTATTGTTTCAACAAGAGCCGTCCATATTTTGAATGCAAACCATACCCACTTGGGGAACGGGAAACGAGGACCTCCACCCATTATTGCTGAATTGATTGAATTCTCTCTTTGATGCACGTCTCCGGTGTCCAATAACCTGCGAGAAATGAAAGGAAAACTTCAAAGAAAAAAGGAAACTCATAATCGGATCTGACGATGGAAGGAGAGGCGACACAGGCGATGGACCAACAGCACGAGAAAATCAAACGACCTTTGGTGAGCCACCTCCCGGTCCACTCAGTGATCATCGACAACATCATTATCGTCAAGTTCTGGAATTTGTGAATGCGGCTCAATCAAGTTGCCCTAAAGCGCTCTCTTTCCGCACAGGCTTTGCGCCAACCCGAGGTGTTTGAGACTCCCGATGCAGAAGGCAGTGGCCCCATTGTGGTGGTCGTTGAGGTGCTCTCCCTTCCCCCGCCCCTCACTCCCACGTGGGACCGCTGCGCCACCTCGCTGGACTCTCACACGACCCTCGCCTCTAGGAACGAGACAACGCGAACATCGACAGGACTGGCGTGACGCCCAACAAGGCTTTTGCTCGCTTCTACGACAAGGGGTTTGACTCTGCGCAAGGTATGCATACCCCACTCCCACTCGCATCGCGCTTTGTGCGCCAGTTTGTGACCAGCGCCCAATTCCTGGCTTCGTGTATGATGCGCATTCTCGTCGTCTGGACCAGACTTCTCCTCGACAGTGCGGCGTGCGTCGAAGCAAAAGGAGTTTGAGGCCTCCAAGGAGGACCTCAAGTCGCACCAGGAGACGCCGCTGCAGAGGTTCCAGCGTCTGCAATCCGAAGTCAGGGAGCTGAGCGAGGAGCTGAGCGCCGCGGCCGAGGTGCGTGCCCTCCAACCGCGCGTGGTGGGTGGCGGCGGCGCATTCGCGTGGCTGACATGCCGAGTGTCGCATGTTGCAGAAGCGCACGCCTTTGGAGCAGGACATTCCCGCACTGGAGATCGCCGACGAGGTATCACTGAAGCGCCTTATTGCGTGCTTTGATGCACCTTATATCGTTCTGTGCTCATCTCGCAACGTCTGGTGACTCCTACGAGTCACAGGTGCAACAGCTGCAGGTGCAATTGGAGGACCTGATCGCCAAGGAGGAGCACCGACCTTTCCTCAACCCCAACTACGAGAACGAGCAGTCTTCCATTCTTCAGGCCAACCTCTCCAAGAAGCTCATTTCGCACTTGGAAGCCGTCGGGGCGGCCAAGGACAAGAGGAAGCAGGAGTACGCGTCGAGCGACGACAAGGGCCAGGTACAAAGCTGCAGCTCCGCTCTGCGGCCCCGCCCACTGGTGATGTTCGTCCGTAGTGTCACACACTCATTCGCCGCACACGTGCGCAGATCACGTACGAGCTCTATTACACGCCGGCGCTTGCCGAAAGCGCAAAGGAGGGAAGCGAACTGTCTGTACTGTCAGAGATGGATAGGAGGATGGCGCAGTTGGAGAAGCTGTTGGGTGCCAACACCTTCATGGTACGTCGGCCAGCCTTTGTGTGCACGACCAGACGAATCATTGATGGAAACGCACACACGCACATCGCACGCAATGCGCGCAACAGGGAAACCTGCCGGCGAACGACATGCTCTCGTTGGTCGACTCCATGAACGACAAGCTCAGTCTTCTCAACCAAGTGGAGCTGGACAAGGTGGACAGGAAGCTCAAGATGCTCTCGCTCGAGCTCGACGACATTGCCCGCAGCGAGGAGAAGACTGGGCTCCCGGCGCACCAGGAAAAGAAGGTACCTTCTGCCGTTCCGCTCGACTCGCTGGTCTTTGGCTCGTTGGGCTGACACCACCTCATTGACTCTGCTCGTAGGTCAATGAAGTGTACGAGATGATGGCGCGAGCAGACGCCACCATTCAGCAAATGCCGGCCATCATCGCCCGCCTGCAATCCCTGCGCCCGCTGCACGAGGAGAGCCTGACCTTCTCCCAGACCCTGCGCCATCTTCACAACCAGCAGTCCCAGATCGTTCACATGCTGTCGTCTCACAACGCCCACCTCATCAAGGTACCCACCCCGGCCCACAGAGGACTGCTCGAACTCAGTGTTTGCGCTCACTTTTCTTTTCGTTTGTTGCAGGTGGAGGACGGGCTTGCCGAGAACATGGCCACCATCCAGAAGAACGTCGACGCCCTGAACGCTCGCATCGAAAAGGTGGCCGAGAAGCTTTCCTCTGCTTAGTCGCTCCGCCCTTTCCTCTTGTCTTTTCATCCCTCCACAGCTTGTTGCCCAATACACGCAGCTATTTATTTTATGATTTCAATAATAATAACAATAATAATAATAATACTAAAAGAAAAAGAAGAAGAAAAGGCACCACAAGGCCTCTCAGAGATGATGGAAGAGGAGCTCATGGAGGGGCTGCCGAACGGCGTCGTTCCTGCCACAACAGATCCCTGGCTGGAGGCGCGATTAACCAGGCACGACTACTGCCAGATCTTCAACGAATTTTAAAATGCTCAATTCGGTCTTTATTGGTTTTTAATCTGGCCTCTCTTGCAGCGAGGAGGATGAGGCCGCGTTCTCGCAGGCGCGGCTGAAGCTCTTCATCCCGCGGCGCCCCAAAGAGCCCTTCGATCCCTACGGCGACCCTGAGAGCACCACCCGCAAGTTCATTGTGCAGGGTGCGTGATGCCCACTCGCTCGCCTTGGTCCCCAGACGGTCTTGTTGTTAGTCGACTCAACAAGACCTCCTCCGTGGCCAGGGGAGCTGCTGAAGGTGCATCTGCTCATCCAGCGCTCAGAGCCCTTGCCCACAAACGACACTTCGCGCGAGGTGCACCCTGCCCCTCTTTGTTACGTGCAGCGGCCACTCAACCAACTGTGGGCGCACCGTCGCCGCTCTATGTGTGATCTAGGGTCTGCAAGAGCCGTTCATCACCAACTCCTTCTTCTCGCGGCTCAAGTGGGAGGTTCAGTTCCAAACGCAGAAGTTCGACGCCAAGCTGCACGCTCTGCAGTCCAAAGGCAAGGGCAAGGCCAACGTCACCGAGGCCAGGTCCGACCCTCTCCTCTTTCTTTCAGAGTGTCCAACCGAGCTCACCTCCACGGATGTCTGCAGACCTAAACACACCTTTGGACCCATCGAGGAGCTGAAGGGAGCGGGCATGACGCCTAACGGTCTGCCCGACCCGCAGCTCACTCGTCTCCCCACCGGCGATATCATGTACACCCTCCACATGCCCATCGGTACGACAGATCGCCAGGAGGGCAGGCTCACCACTGGCCACTCCACACCGACCACTGCACGTGGGTGGTCTTTCGCCTTGTGTTTTTGCTGACCCTATGTTACACAGCGCTGCAAGAGAAATACGTTGCGAGCAAGCTTACGCTGATTCTTGCCCTGCGACCAGTAGCATTTCCAGAGCGATCCTTTTCCACACTGTCAGGTACAGGGATTGGATATGCGTTACGGGCTCTCATGCAGCACCCGCTCACATCGACTAACTTTCCGTTTTGGTGGTGGACACAACCACTGGCGATACAGACGGCATGCTGGCGCAGATGGCGGTGACGAGCATGGAGTCGCGCTCGCCCATCGTGCGGACGGTGCACACGCGCGTGCGCCTCCGTCAGCCGCTCTCCGTTCATTTTGCCCGACACTCCATGGATTCGGTGCACTATATCACCCTCGCGGCCGAAAACAACTGGACCTCTGCCCCTTCCGATTTCCCTCAGGTACCGCGCCGAGCCACTCACTCGCTCAGCTGAGCTCTAGCTTGTCTGAACACGACGGCGCACCACACTACAGGCCAAGCTAGCCGAGCACTGCTTGCACCTGCAGAACATTTGGTTGCAAAAGGACGCCACGAAGCTGCTCACCACCTCGCCAAAGTCGGCCACGGAAAAGAAAGACGCCGAGACCAAGCCCGCCGATATGCACCAGTCGACGCCCGCACCGCTATTCGAGCAAGCCGTAATTTAGCCCACCGCACACACCAGTCGTTGCGTTCAGTGCTAACTCCAACTGTTAACTCACAGGTTCCACAAGGCAGCAAAAGCATGAGCGTCAGCGCAGCCGCACGCAAGCCCTTCAAGCTGGTAAAGATCGACTTCGACCACCATTTCCGCCACACCATAGAGAAGGTGCACACTTGATTATACCACTTTCGCGCCCAACCAAGCGTCTGCGCGCTGACGCATCTTTATAGGGCGACATGCCGCTGAAACTGAGCGTCGGAGACAGCTACGCGTCGGTCGTCACGATTGAAGGTCGCCCTGGCGCAAGCGGTATGGGGGATGCTGCTGGCACGCTCCAATCCACCATTATGGTGGCCTGGACCGCGGCGTGTCTCTTTGCGCCCATTCTCTCCCGCTACGACTTCCAGTGGCCCAAGCCCGAGTCTCCCTCGCTGCTGCTCTCGCTCAACGCCCCGTCACCCGCCCCGCTGGGCCAGATCTTCCCGGTCCACCTCACCCTCTCCAACTTCAGCGCCAAGAAGGTGGCCCTCGAGCTCATCGTCCCCTCGGCCAGCTCGCGCTCGCCCAGCCACCCGCCGCTGGTCGACGACATATCGCCCGCGTCGCCGCGCGCCGGATCCCCGCCGCCCATCGAGCGTAAAAAGGTGGTGACGGGCAAGGCCAGTACCTCCACAACCGCTCTACCTCCGACGCCGAAGGGCGCAGCGACGGAGAGCTCCTCGATCACCCCCGGGGCGATGAGCGCCTCCGTGTCCGCCATACCGCAGCCCCCACCGTCAGTATCGAGCCCGGTCGTTACAGATTCTCTAGCCTCATCTGCCTCGCACGCAGCCACCACAGGTATTGCCCCTCCTCCTTGTGGCACTTCACCACTCAATCTGACTGGGCGCCGCCGTCACCCAGCGACCGGACCGTCGGACGCCAGTCCCGGTAAGTTGGCTGTACCAGGCACGCGACCGCGAGCCGCAAGCCGCGGCAACTCGGGCCAACACCGCCGCTCGTCATCCCTCGACAATCCGTTCACACCGCCGCCTCGCTTGCCCGCCGCGGCTTTACGGGCTTCCCCGGCTCAAGGCCAGCTCACCAGGTACCACAGTATACCCAATCGGGTAGAACACCACCGATGATACGCGCGCCTGCTGGCTGGTGGTGCTGATCAGAACCACTGTGATCGTTGATGCAGCGTCAGGTCGCCTCGAGGCAAGGACATCAAAGACGACTTGGTCATCCCGCCTACGCTGACAGATGTCGGCCTCCTTTTCTGCCTGCAAAAGACGGTCAAGATCGGGTATGGCCACGACACATGATGCACCAAGTTGGTTGTGTAGTGCGGCTGATGATTGTCGCTTCGTTTTGTCCAGAGAGGTGGAGGCCAACAGTTCGGTGCGAGTGAAGGTGGACTACGTGGCGGGCAAGGAGGGCGTGTACGATCTGAAGCCATTCGTCGTCATCGACACCATCACCAACCAGCGCTACCTCCTCAAGCACTCGCCGCTCGTCTACGTCCTCGCCACGCCGCAGGAGACCCGAGCTTGAAAGCGGAAAAAGAAAAGAAAAAGAAAAATGTTGTCCCAAAGGTTGGTGACAGAGCGTGGAGATGGAGGAGCAGCAGGGCGAGGTCATCACCATACGCGGGGATGAAGAGGACTATTATTCGCAGGAGGGGGACGAGGACGATGACGCTTGGCATCGTGCGCGCAGGCGGGGCTCCGACGACGACGACAGCGGCCGCGACTCCGCCCCCGCCCCGCGTAGTGGCACTACTACGCATCCAATCAGCGCGGAGAGCGAGCACAACCAACGTGCAGCCGACCAAACGCCAACCGGTGGCCAAGGTGCGGTCACCTTCACTCGCGTTTCCATCTTCCATACGAGCGGTAAACAACATCTAACTCTTGGTCAAGAGCAGATTTGATGAACATCGCAGAGGCTTCGGTGGCGGGTGGACCCCAAGCCAGAGCGAAAAGGGGCAAAAAGAAGGCCAAACGCCGAAAGAAAGGCCCCAAGCAGACCAACGACAACACGCCGGCCACGACGACGGGGCAGCAAACGACCGAACCAAACACGAACACAAACACGGGCTCTGCCGCCAACCCGCTCGCTGTGGCGGATGCTGGTGCCGTGGCGTCGGGAAGCACTTCGACCGTCGCTACCGAATGGGCGCCGAGTGGCCAGAACCAGGGACGGGGAGGCCGAGGGCGCGAGCGAGGTAGAGCGGAACGGCGCGGTATGACGCCGCAAGTGATCGAGCGCTTCTGCGCGGAGCTGAAGCAGCAGCCGAGCGAGCTGGTCGTAACAAAGCTCGCCGAGAAGCTGTACGAAAGGAAGAAAGACAAGATCTGTACGTCGTGCCACTCCTTCGTGCAGTGCCATGCTCACACCAAGCTAACATCTCACGATCACCGCATCCGTCACCACACACACACACACA
>CDFE01064608.1:203989-218496 GCA_000826465.1 Acanthamoeba mauritaniensis | reverse complement strand
TCTCTCTCTCTCTCTCTCTCTCTCTGTGTGTGTGTGTGTGTGTGTGTGTGTGTGTGTGTGTGTTTGCGCGCGCGTGCGTGCGTGCGGTCTTCAGAGGAGCATGGAATCCACCCGCACTACACGCACGCACTGGTCAACTTCCCTCTCCTCTACGGGCCGCTGGCACTGGCCGCCTGCGCCAACGGCATCCGCTTCGTGTCGTCTCTTCTGGCCGGCGCCCAAGACCAGCCCAGTTCGGCCAGCACCACCGAGTCCGCCACCGTCATGCTGCGGCGCCGCGGCCGGTGGGTTTTGGCCCTGTCGATCGTCTCCGGTCTCGGCCTCCTGTCACTAGCGCCCCACCAGGTGCGCCCGCCCTTGCCCTCTGATCCATGCCCCATGCAGCTGGACTCATCCTGCTGGTCCCTCGTTCTTAACTCTCGCCAGGAGCCGCGATTCCTGGTGCCGCTGGTGCTGCCGCTCTCGCTCCTGTTCCCGCTCTTTGGCGGCGATGAAGAGCAGCAGCAGCACAAGAAGACGCGGAATCAAACGCAGACGACAAAGCGGAGGAGTGGGAGCGGAGGGTTGACGAGCGTGGCGAAGTGCATGCGGCCGTGGACGTGGGTGGCGTTCAACGTGGCGCTGCTCCTCTTCTTCGGCTATCTCCACCAGGCCGGTGTGGTGCCCTCCCTGCTCTCGCTTTCCTCCGCGACCCCACAGGCCGATGTACGAACATCTCTTCATCAAGATGTTGTGTGGCAGCATGTGTGTGTTACACAGGTTTTTCTGACTGTGTGCACAGGGCCAGGGCACACACGTGGTGTTTTTAAGAACATACATGCCGCCGCGCTACCTCCTGGCCAACCGCACAGGTGCTGCGCCCTCATTCTGTTTGGGCCAACGCGCTAAGGCCTTCTCACTCCCGCCATTGTCTCCTCCGTCACTCAACACAGATGTGATCATCCACGACTTGGGTGGCGACGCAACCAAATTAGCGGCCCTGCTTGACCTGCTGGCGCAAGGTACGACCCCCCACGCAAAGCCGCCACCGTGGGCCAAACACCTAACACAGGCCTTGTCCTACTCCTGAACCCGGGCAGAGCCGCACGTTTACGCGGTTGTGCCGGCCAGCGTGAACAGTGCCCTGCTCCTGCCGCACTTTACCAGCCGAGCGCAGTTTTGGCCCAGCCTCAGCACCGAAGACTTGCCCCAAGCCTTCGCTGAGCTCGCCTTGGTGCTCCTCCACCGAGGCTGACAATGCGAGGAAGCTGTGGTTTTTTCTGAAGAAGAAGAAGAAGAAAAGGCGAAAGACAGGAACAGGAGAGAGAAGGGGGCGAAGAGGGAAAAGAGCGCAAAGAAGGAGGAGCTCTTCACTTAGAACTCCTCGTCGTCATCGTCTTCGTCGTGCACCTTCTCGAGGATCTCGCTCTCGGCTTCTCGCTTCTCCTTTTGCTCTTCCTCGCTCAACGGTGACGTCTGGTGAAGGAGACGATGTCAGCACAATCTTCGTCTCCCCACGAGAAGGGCCTTCTCCTTGGGGAGGGGGGTACCTTGGGCATGTTGGGCGGGTAGCGCATGGCACGGACGGCTTCGTTGTGCATCTTGAGGCAGAAGCTGATACGGGCGTGGTAGGCCTCCATCGGCTCCGTGGTCGAATATACATCAATGAGTTCCTTGGAGCGGAGGGTGCCGGCCTCGTGATCGAGCGTGGCGTCGATGACCTGATCTCTGATGGCCTTGGCGACGATGAACTCGGCGTCCTCGACGTTGTCCAGACGAAGCTTGTCGCACACATCCGTGAGACGGATGCGCGAGTAGGAGACGTTGATCTTACGCAGACCGGTCTTGATCACATTGTGACGCAGTCTGGAGGGAGGGAGGGAGAGAGACGGCAAGGGCATGAGTTTCTGCGACGTGTTGAAAGAGGGAATACGCCATGACATACCTCTGGATGAGAGTGTAGGTCTTGTCTGCGCGGAAGACGTCGCCAAAGGTCTTCACGACTTCGTGGAAGGCGGAGAGGTCGCCCACGCGCACAGCCTGGGTGAGCTTGAGGTAGGGCCTCAGCGCCACCTTGAGTCCGCTCGTCCTGAACACCGACCGCTCGGGAATCTCGCCCATCAGAAGCTGCACAATCACCGCAACCTTGTGGACCTGCAGAGGAGAACCACGAGCGCGCTCGATCAGCTTGGAGGGGAAGCAGAGGGTCGATGGTGCGCGAGGTCATACCGTAACGCGGAAACCAGTAGCGCAGTTCGAGGGCGCTCTACGGATCGCCTCCTGCAGGTAGGTGTAGGCGCCTGTGTAGTCCAGCTGCATTCCCTTGATCCGGCCTAAAGATATACACAACAGGTAGATAGAGAGTGTATGAGCCATGATGGTGCCCACGGTTGATATATGAAGGGGTGATCGACGGACCCTGGTAGTAACGGAAGCGGGCGAGCTGGTTGGAGGAGACCGAGTCCTCCTTGATCACGGACTTGGCCTGGAGCTTGTCGGCCTGATCGTAGAGACCAAAGTGCAGGTAGTTGCGCAGAAGCAGGTTGAGGATGGTGGCCTAAACATGGAGACAAGAGGAACGACGAGACGTCAGCGACGGTAAGCCGCGCGCAAAGCTGATGCGATTGTGCACGTACGTGTGTCTCATCGTCATGGCGCAGGCTGCTTGTTCTGTGGGCGGCCAGGAGGGTACTGTGGGGCACGAAGGGTGATGAGCTGACCAAAAAGCAAAGGCTTGCACGTGTGAGGAAGATAAACGTACGGCCTGATCTCGGCCAGACGGTTGCAGTGCTCGTGAGCGAGAGAGTAGTAGAAGAAGGCCCTGGCGGCCAGGGGGTTGAGCGTGCGCCTATTGTAGGTCTGCAGGCTCTTGATCATGTCCGTGGAGCAAGCGGCAGCCTGGGGACAGAGAGATATAGTAGGGCGAGTGAGCGAGAGCCAGGACCGACAACAGTGCATGAGCCACGGTGGTGAACGAGGTGCCATACCTCGTCAAAGAGCTTGTTGTCCACAAGGGCAATGGTGGTGACGAGACGGAGGTAAATCTCCACCTCGGGCTGGAGGGGCAGAGGAGCAGCAGGAGCAGCAGCAGCAGGCTCTTCCGCCTTGGCCGCGGCAGCGGGCTTGGTCTCCTCACTCACCGTTTCCATAGGCTCGGGCAGCTGAGTGGGGAATAGATTGCAGCGCACAAGCAGATCAATAAAGCGCACGATTCAGTGGGTTCGATGAGAGTCGAGTCTGTGGGAAGGTAGCGAACCTTCGAAACGTAAGAGTGCAGCTTGGCCTTGAGTTCATTCTCATTTGCAAGCACCTCATCGACGGTCGCGGTGAGCACGTTGCGGTTGATGTGTCTCCTGGTCTTGGTGAAGAACTTACGCAACGCGCGAGCAGAGTGACGAGGCTCCTTGCTGACCACCGATTTGTTGATCTCGAGGATCTGCTCCTTGATCTCTGCAACACTGACGAATTAGCATCCATTTCACGGGATCCCACCGAGGCTCTTTGCATCGCAGTGGGCGGGAGGCAATCAAGCACTAATGCGGATGGCGCACCCCCGCTCGTCAGGTCGGCAGTCAGACCCTTGGGCTGCGACGTCGTGCTCGAAGTGGATGCAGCATCTGTGTTGGTTGCCATCTTTTGTCTATCTCTCTTTCTCTCTACTTCGCTTATCTTCAAGTTGTTTGGCCTGTGATCGTCCTCAGGCAAGCAGGCTCGCCACGCCCACGTTACGTGCTGGCCCAGTTGTGCTGCGAAATTTCGGTCCTTAAACTTAAGAAGGCGATGACCAAAATTATTATTTGTTTTTTTTCAAGTTAAAAAAGAAGTTGCCGCCCAGCACACACCACCTCTTCGCTTGGCTTCGTCGCTTTCAAGTTTTCCCTTCACGTTACCTTTGAGCGCAGCACAAGCCAGCACGCAACCATCCTAGAGATCTTCCCCTCTTCTCTCTCTTTCTCTCTCCGCTCCCGCTTCAGCTGAACAGAGTGTTCATGGCCAGCGGAGCCCAGGCCGTCGCCGACAGACAGACCACCGTGTAGTTGATGAACTTGGCCGGGATCTCGATCGAGTATCTGGTGGTCGAAAGAAAGAGAGAGAAGGTCGACGATCAACACAAGAGAGATTGCAGTGCCAAGATCGAGGAGGGCGGTACCTCGCCTTGGTGCTCGCCTGGGACTTGGTAGGCAAAATTGAGGAAAGGAAGATGAAGGAGGCCTTCTTCATGATGAGCCGGGTCATAAAGACGACCAGGTAACCTGCAATCGCAAGGTGTGCGCCGTTAGCCAATGTCACAATGAATGAGGCTTAGCGGTGCACGCATACCGACGAGGATGCGCGCAAAGGCCAGGAGGAATGTCTCGCTGCTGAACAGCTCGGAGAAGTTAAGGCGGTAGAGGTTAACCTTGCCAAACATCCCCATGTGCAGCAGGCCACCATTCAAGGCACCTGTCGGTGAGGTGTCGTCGCTTAGCCCCAGTCTCGCAACACATGCACGCCAAAACCATGAATACGAACCCAAAATGGTGGCGGTATCGCCGTAGGAGTTGGTCCACTGGGGAGGGGCGGGGTAGACAGCAAGGAGGGCGGCGAGCACGACTGGCATAGCCATCATGACCTGGATGGGGCTCGTGTCGAGCACGTAGTCCACATGTTCGTTGACATTGACCCAAAGGTAGAAGCAACCGACGCCTACAAACACCAACGCCAGGGGAGGGATAGTTAGTTTGGAGGTGCGTGGATGCACGATCTGCGGAAGGTGGAAAGAAACGGGCCGAAAAAACGCGAGGGAAAAAGGGAACGTGAAGAAGGAAGATGTGGATCATGGGATCATGGCGCGTACCGACAGCGGTTCCCCAGAAGAGATCAGAAGGCGAATGCACGCCTAGGTACATGCGCGAAAGGCACACCGAGATCCAGAAGGCGAGGCCGATCGAGATGTAGACGTAGGGGTCGGAGACGGTGTGCCGATAGCAGTAGAGGGCGATGCAGAGAGGCAGTGTCGTCGCGGCGATTGCGTGCGTGCTTGGGAGGCCGTACTCGCATTCGTAGTGGTGCTCGAGCCTCGCCACGGTGTGGGCGTAGGGGCGCGGGAGCTGGAGAAGATCCTTGAGCATGTGGCCCAGGTAGCAGGAGAAGCACCAGAGGAAGACGACGCTCTCGGCGAGCTCGGTGACGAAGTGCCACCAGAGGAAAGGCAGCAGGAGAACGAAAGTCACCTCTTCGCCCAGCATCGATGCGAATCGGAAGTAGATTTCGCTGACGAAGTAGAAGAAAGATGTGAAGAAGCCGACCTTGCTCTGCTCTGGCCTCGTTCGTGTGTTCGTTTCCTTGTTGTTGTGGGTCGTCGATCCATTCTGTTGGCGATTCTTGAGTGTCCTGATCGCCTGATCCTGGGCCTTGGGGCTGTCGCTTCCAGAAGATCGCGTGGCGGCCTTCTCCTTCCCGCTAGCCGCAGGCTCAGGGAAGGAGACGATGTTGAGGAAGTCTCTCCTTACGCCCGCCCCGAAGAATCGCTGGAACTTGGCTACCGTCGGGAAGCCATCTTCAACCTGAATCAGCAACCAGCTCCTCACCATCGACAGAGTCGAACTTGTGGGCTTCTCTTCCATCTTGTGTTCTTACGAGATAACAGAATGCGCGATGTGATGCGAATTAAGGAAATTCGATTTGCTTCTGCCTGGCAGAGCACCGTCGCGTTGTTCGATGCAGCTCTCTACTCGAAATCGAATCGACCAGCGAATCGAGAACACGATGCCGATGATTCGGCCGACGAGAGGTGGAGGTGCAGAGGGTGGAGGAGGGAAGGAGGGGTGAGATGGTGGCGGGGCGGGTAGCGGCGAGTTGGCTTGGCGGCAAATTGAACGTCAATAAAACAGCGATCCCGACACGTGCGGGCATTTTATCGCCTGGATTATCTTGGCAATAACCCGGGTCGAGACATTCCGGTCGGAGCTTCAGGGAGAAACGATACTCCGCACCAGCGAGAAGCCAACGTGTTTTCCCCTTCCCTCTTCTGATCACCAACCTGATGTACTGTTTCTGGAACCTCTGGCCAGATGAAATGTGAGTGAAATGGCTGTGACAAATTTGTTGGAGTTAAAATGGAGATATGTCACTTGTGCTGGTTTTTTGCATGATGGGAATGATACTTTGTAGCTTTCATACTGATTGGGTAGTTTCTCAAGAAATACAAAGAGATTTTTTTAATGTGAGGGCTGAACTGTGTGTTTTAATGTTCTTTTTGTTGATGCATGATTGGAAATATTGACTGACAAAGTGCATGGGTTGGTGTTGTGCCTGGTGGGTTGTGTAATGTGAATCAGTTGTAAAATAAAGATACCTGATGATGCAGATGTGCAAGATACCTTATTAGGAGGCAGAGTTGCATGAACCTCTGGTGCCAGTCATTGAGGGTGTGATATTGACTGACTAAAAATGAAATTAAGCCTATTAATGATGATTTTAAAATGACTTACATCTTCTTATTGGGATTTATTGTTGTTATTTTCTTTCAAAACAAGCATTGTGAAAGTCAAATTACCAGCAGTGCAAGGCTACATTTTTTTTGAATGAGAAGAGACCATCTTCAAAAACAGGGTCAGTTTTGTGTTGGGAAGGTGTGGGATTCCCCTTGTTTATTTCTTCAAGAATGGGTACATGAGTTGCACCTTGTCTAGGTGAGCAGGTGTTGCTGGGGTTGGTGAAATTGTCACATATGCATACATGACAATTTTAGTGTCAAAAATCAGTGATATATAATTCCTCCAAATAGTCCATCTACAATTGCTGCAAATGCATACATGCCGATTTTGCAAGGAGGCAGCACTGTTCAGCTGGTGTTGGGCTGTCCCTGTAGGTGTCCACTCCAGAAGGCTCTTTGTTTCAGAGCTGTCAACCTTGCAACATTGCCCACACTTGTGGTCCCTTTCATATCTTCTGTCAAAATTTATTTACATGTGAGATAGATGGCTCCTGTTGCAAGGTATTCCAGATCAACCAGATCATTATCCAGAACAGTCCTCAACTCATATTGACAACCCACATGTTAATCTTTTGAATGCTCCCCCCTTTCTTCAATCTAACCAGTGCCAATACCAGTTAATTGTTGATTGGCACCACAACAACACAAAGAGGCACCAAGAAAGAGACAATACACCAACAAAATTGGGTTTGTTTACACTAATTTTTCACAGTTATTTGCTGACTAACATTTCATCTGGCCAGAGGTTCTGGGTAAGTGCCCTATGGGAGACAATTTATGGGCAGGAAAGGAAAAAGGAAAGACATGGTGACCAGGAATAATTCACAATGCCACAGGCAAGTGCAGCCATGGCACCCATCCCACCCCTTTTCTTCTAGGATCAGATGGTCATTGTGTTATAAGACTCAGCCCTATCCCTCCTGCAAAAGGCAGAATTTTACTGAGATCCAGAATCTACCTTGAATCAGCAGATTAGCAGGCAATTCAGCTACACTTTATTTTGTAGCATTTGAAGATGAGCCAAAAACTCTTGGGAGAGTTGCATGGCTTCTTCTAGAGCAAGCTCAAGTTGGGCTTGATGCTGTTGGATCCATGCCAGCTCAGCTTGTAGTCTTGCCATGGCACCACTATCCTTGCACTCACTCAATTTGTGCTGGCACTCTGCTGCAAAGGAAGTTTCAGCACCAAGCTCAGCCTTCAGTTTGCCTAACCTTGCTGTTTCCTGTACAGTGTAGCAGTCAGAGCTAAAAAAGAGAAGAGAAGGCAGTGTCAATGGGTACCTTGGCTGACACCACATCAACACAGTCTTGTGTAATAGACCCAGTCAAGAGTGCCACAAGAACTGCAGGGTCAACTCTATACTCATTGTGGGCACCTGGATGAAGTGTGAGTGGAACATGCAAGCAAAGAAGAAAAGGGGGAAATAATACCTCCACCTTCATAGAAACCATAGTGTTGGATGTAGGTCACCAGTCCCTTCTCCATGTCACCACCAATGCAAAGGGAGAGGCCAGAGTGCACATTTTCAACCTTGTACTCAATGTCCCTGCAATAAACAACAATAGAAGTTAGCCTGGCTACCACCATCAGTAGAGAGTCTAATTACCTACCACTTTTGGTTGTCTGGTGAGTTGGGCTGCTCAGAATTGAAGAAAAGTGAGAACTGCTCGCCCATGTAGAATGTGCGTGTGACTTTGATCCTCTAGCAGCCAGAATGTCACAGTGAGCTGTGGTTCATACCAACACAAGCAACAAGATGGTGGTACCTGTGGCCCAAGTGGCTGCAGCAACTTGTTGCCTGGCACATCAGCCACATCGTAGGTAACCTCACCCTCATTCTTGATGGGCTGGCGGTCCATGCACACTTATCAGTTGCGCTCCGCGCCACGTGCGCAAAGCTCCTGTACCTTCGTAAGGGCGAGAAGAGCGCGCAGGTGCGCGGCAAGATGGAGGTGCGTGGTGCCCAGTCGCTCCACCAACTCCCAGTCCTGGTGCAACACCGCCTTCAGACTCTCGCCCTCGCCGAGAAAGCCGGTGTGTGATCGGCACATCCACTCTGTTGCATCTCTGACATGTGGTTCATCGTTTAGCGATTGCACGACGTCTTTGCGCATATAAAATTCAAATAAATAAATAAAAATCATAAGATTGGAGGGCACGTACTGCGTTCTGTCCTCCAGAGGCCTTGCCCTCGCTTCGATTCGCTCGATTGATAGTCCATTGATTTCGGTCAACAGATCAATGTCCTCCCGGGTCTTGATGCACAGGGCGCACATCTCGTTTTGCCGATCAAAACTCCAAAAAAAAAAAGTACGAACAAAAGCTTTTTTGTGTAGTTGGTCTGTCGTTGGGCCCAACAACGTGGATGGCTCTAGTGCTTCTCCACCTTGTCCCTCACCCACTGGACCAGCGTGCGGACGGGCTCGCCAGCCATTCCCTTGGGGGTGTACGCGTTGCGCTGATGGAAAAGCGTCAAGGGTGGGGGTCAGCACAGCGGGCAAGAGTGCATGGTCGCGAGGGGAGGGGCGGCGCGTACATCGTCAGAGTGCATCACACCGGCGATGTCCATGTGCATCCACGCGGGGGTCTCAACAAACTCTGTGTGGTGCAGGCATATGGGCGATGAGTTGAGCTTTCATCAATTTGTGTTGTGCGCAGTAGATGGCTACCTTTCAGGAAGAGAGCGGCGGTGCTGGAGCCAGCGGGACGACCACCGACGTTTTTCAGATCAGCATACGCCGACTTGATCTGCCTCTTGTAAGAGGAGAAGAGCGGCATCCTCCACACCTGGACAAGGCCGGGTGGGTCAGTGTTCGAGACATGAGCGCGAGGTCCGGAGCGGCAGTACCCTCGAGTCGGTCTTCCAGCCAGCTTCGTCCATCTCACGCCAAAGCTTGTCGCTGGTGGTAAAAACACCCGTAGCGCCAGCTCCGAGAGCAACGACCATGGCGCTGTACAAGAAAACAGACTCAGCGCTGTGCACAGGCAGTGGCGAAGCTGCGTGAAAGGTTGCTTACCCAGTCAGCGTGGCAACATCAATTACGGCGGCGGGCTTGAAAGAGTTGGCGTAGACCAAAGCGTCGGCCAAGATCAAGCGCCCCTCAGCATCGGTGTTATCGACCTGATTGCGCACCTCGTAAGCAAAACAACATTACATCGATGACTTGCTCGCGTTCGCGTACCTCAACCGTCTTGCCATTCTTGGCGCGCAACACATCGCCAGGCTTAGTGGCGGTACCGGAAGGCATGTTTTCTGCATATTTACAAACAGACGAGGGTCAGTGCGACGGTTGCGCCCGTTTGGCCATCAAGGAAGCTGCGCACCGCACAGGGGAGTGAGACAGATCGCCTTGGTTTTGATCTGCAGCGAAGCAAGCGCCCAGACGGTGGACACTACAGCTGCGGCGCCGCCCATGTCTCCGCGCATCATGCCCATGCCCTCGGAGGGCTTGATCGAGATACCGCCGCTGATCACCACATACGCATGAGAGCCAGCCTCGTATAACCACGTCTGAGACTAAATGACATACCTGTCAAAGGTAACGCCCTTGCCGACGAAGATGATAGGCGCGACGTCCTGGGCTAAATGTGCTACGTGTGAGGGCAAGCTAGTAGGAGGGAGAAGCGGGGAGGTAGGAGTCACCCTCATCACCAAGGGGGTTGTAGTGGATCTCCAAGAACTTAGGCGGCTCTTCGCTGCCTTGGGTCACACCCAGGAAGCAGCCCATGCCCTGCTCCTCAGCCCATGCCCTACAAACATGAAAACAAACTCGCACGTCAGCGCGCCTCCAGGGTGTGCAATGGCCAGAATCGAGCTTACTTATCGCGGGCGAAGATCTTCACATCCGCCTTGTTGGGCAGCGACGCAAACTTCTCCTCCACCTTCTGAGAGAAGATGGTCGGAGTCATCAGGTTGGCCGGCGTGTCGGTGAGCCTGTTGTAGGTGAAATGATTGGTTGAGCTTTAAACTTTAGAGTTAAAGTAAGGTGGAGGAGTGCGTACACACGAGCAAAGTTCTGAGCCGTGGCGATGATCTTGCCACGGTTCCACTCCTCCTGCTTGTCGGCTTCGACTCCCCACGGCCGAACGTCGACGGGCTGTGGGGCGAGAGAGCAAGGCCTCGGTCAGCACGAGCCGCACCAGAGAATGAGCAGCAACTCAAGTACCTCATCGTCCTTCTTAGAGAAGAGCTCATCGAACTTGTGGAGACCCAAGAGAGCTCCTTCAGCAGCAACTGCGAAAGACACGGCACCACACTTAGGGTCGCCTGCGAAACGGCCATAGAAAAGGGGTGAAGAAGCGCATACGCTGAACGGAGGGCAGATCGGTGAACTCGCCGAAGGACTCGACGCCGATCACCTTCGATCCAGCATCTCGGAGAAGCTACCACGACACAGCAACCACTGTCAGTCTTCAAGAAGCCAAGCCACGACACCAGGCCAACAGGGTGTTTCACATACCCTAGCGCCACGAGCCGCCCCCTGCCTGACGGCATCGCTGGGCTTGGGCTGGCCTGCACATAAGAAGTGTCACCGATCGTTATGACATCACGATCCTGGATGGAGGGACGTGTGCGCACATACCTTCCCTGTAGTCCTCCTGGTCGGAGGTGAGCTTGACGTCGCGCGGGTGCTTGCCCAGTCCGACGACGGCAACGCGCGGGTAGTCCTCGCCCAGGTCGAAGAACACCTCTCCGCCGCCCACCTCACCTGTGCACAGCGCCACAGTGTCAGCAAATGGCCCCGAAAATGGGCCGAAAAGGCGGGAGCAGTGCGGCGGTAAGGTACCTTTGGCGGCCTTCTTGGAGAGCTTGATGCGACGAGCGAGGGCACCGCCGGTGCTCTTGTCGATCGCCTGGCCTGCCGGGGTGAGCTCGCCACCCTCGAAGATACCCACAACCACTCCGTCAATCTGCTTGTCGCCTGCAGACCACCGCGACACTCGGGCGAGTTAGTGACGCTGTGTTCCATTGGTTGGTGATGCAGATGCGAGCGTAGTGTCAATTTGCGCGAGATGTGTGATTTGCAAGCAAACCTGCGGTGGTGCTGTAACAGGTTTTGGTGGTGCCAAACGTTGAGGGCGCCACAAAGATCAATTTTGTGCCGCTGAGGCATGGGCTGTGGCTGCTAAGCAGCGGGCTTCTATGTGTCGCCGATCTTGGGAAGATGCTAGCGGCGGAAGACGACGCAGCGCCAGCAGAGCGCAGAGAAGAACGAAAAGACGCGGCACCCCACAGCAAGCACTTCGCCTTACCCTGCATCTCTTCTCTTTTGAGGCCTCAAAGAGTGTCCTTTCTTCCTCACACGAGATCGAAACGAATTGGGGCAAAAAAGAGGAAAACAAAGCCCAGCATCAAAAAGAAATAAAGGGAAATAAATTATTTCTTTGACCAAGTCGACAGAAAAAACGGGATCTCCGGTGAAGTGAGATAAAATTCCCGTCCGTTCAGGCGACCAGGTCCCGCCGTTGTTTCTACGTGTTTTTCTCGCGAAACAAGGTCTCTTCCGTGCCAGTCCGTGGCCTTTGGTTCAGCGCCGTGCCGCGAAATCACTTAGAGAACGTTCAAACAAGATCAAGAAGAGAGAGCACTTGTTGTCCGCAGAGATTGAATTCAATTTTTCAGATTAGCCAAAAAAAGAGAAGATTATCGTGGGGCGGCAGGTACGTTCATTTTCACGCTCGATCTACGCTCTGCTCCAATGTCAATCTCATCCTCTCTGCGTTCAGACACACACAATCGGAGACAGAAGAAGACCATAGACCCGGGTAGCCAAGATGTCAGAAATAGCGAGCGCACTGTTCAACAAGGTGCTGGTGAAGGTGCTCAGCAGCTTCCTCACCTACTACATGAACAACTTCTCCAAGGAGAGCTTCAAGCTGCAGATGCTCAAGGGCACCTTTGCTCTGGCCGACATCGGTGCGGGCCCCACTCCTCCACTCTCTTCTCTCCTTCCTGTGTTTCCTTTTTTGTTTTTATTGCTCACCCACCCTCATGCTCGTATTTATTCATTATTTATTTATTGATGATACTCTCTTTGTTGCCCCCCGGTCTGGCACGCGCAGAGGTAAACACACAATTCCTCAAGGAGACGATAGTGCTGCCCAACTTGGAGATTACCAAGTGCTTGTGCGACAAGATCTTCATCAAGGTATCCGGTCCTCCTCCATATCCCACTTACCCTTGCAGCACCACCGTTGTCGGTCGGTCACTCTTTAGTTCCGTTCGTTGCCGCTGAGCGGGAAGTTCTAAACAATACCATTTAAATTACTTAATAATAACGAAGTTAATTAAGGGTTGCGTGGACATGAAGAACTGACACTTGCAACGGGAAAAAACGCTCCTCAGATTCCCTGGCACCACATCACTACCGAGCCGATCACGTTCGACTTGGACCGGGTGGAGTTGGTGTGCGAGGAAATCCCCGTGGGCTCCAGCGAGGACCAGTCGGGACCGTACGCTTTCCCGCGCATCACGTACTCCGGCACTCCAACTCACCATCATCACCCCACCAACAACAGCAAGAAGGAGCGACCTACGACCTCCTACGCATGGGCGCAGCGCATGATCGATGGAATCAAGATGAACGTGGGCGAGGTGGACATGACCATGAAGTTTAACGGCTATCGGTGCGTTCATGTGTCGACTGGATTTGAAGCCTATATGTTTGTACCAGCGGGCTGACGCCCAACGTGGCCATGCAGTGGTGTGCCGTACATCAAGAAGGTCAAGTGCAGCGGCATCTCCATCTACTCGACCGACTCGAACTGGAAGGCGGTGGACCTGAAGGAGTCCTTCGTCGAGGACAAGAACCGCTCGGAGACGCTCTTCTACAAGGTCATGGACTGCAAGTCGCTGACCGTCTCCTTTGCTCGCGCCGACCAGGCCGAGCCCGAGTTCTGCACCTTCATGCGCGACATGCCCGTCCAGATCAGAGTACCCTTCCGCGAAACGCGCGCCCACCACAGCACGCAACCCACGCTAAAATCATTTTGTCTGTCTTGCACGTTCAACAGATGAAGGTGTTGCGTGACTCCAAGACGAAGGCCGTCCTGTGCGGCGACTTCCAGCTTTACCTGCCCCGTGCGGACATGTCCTTCAGCGGGCAGCAGTGGAAGAACTTCATGGAGCTGCTCAAGGGTGCGTACAGGCGAACGCCCTCGCTCACACGCGTGTGCTTGTGCGGGTCGCATGAAACTGACCGTTCGCGTCGTGCGCACTCACACAGGCGTCGTGGGCTGCTTCACGCGCACGGACCAGGAATACTCACTGTACAAAGACATCGGCAAGGACGAACGCGTCAAGGGTACACACACCTTTCATATGTGACGAGGTACGAGGACGTGCTGTGCCAGCCGCTAACTAGAACACGCACACACAAACACGCACTCGACCACGACACGAACGCAAACAACTTGAAATTCAAGAAAAACCAGAAAAGACCAAGAGCTGGTGGGAAAAGAGGAAGGCGGCCAAGGACGACAAGGAAAAGATGCGCAAGCTGGCGGAGCTCGAGCTGCGCCAGAAGGCGGTGGCCGACCTTAAGAGCGTGGGAGCAGATGCTTCTCACCTAGAGGTCAGTCAAGGCCCTACTACTCTCTTTTTTTTTGTTTGCTTCGTTTTCTTTTTGTTTTCTTTCGTTTCGTTTCGTTGTGCGCCTGCTTGCGGCGCGGGAAGTGAGCTGACGCTGCCTCCCGTCGCGCAGCACATCCCCTCGGAAACGCACTTCCGGGTGCACATCGAGAAAGGTTCGATGAACCTGCTCGAGGAGGAGGACCGGCTCACCCTGGAGCCCTTCAAATACGCCTTCGGCCGGCTGTTCTTCGAGGTATAGATTCCCAATGAACCAACACTCAACACGGCCGTGCTAACTATTTTAACGTCGGTCGCGCAGAACATGAACATCGACGTCGAGCTTCCCCCCGCCATGGATGTTCCCGACACTAACAAGTGGACCGCCAATTCCAGACAGAGGTACTACGCTGGCACTGTCATGTGTGTGTGTGTGTGTGTGTGTGTGTGTGTGTGTGTGTGTGTGTGTGTGTGTGTGTG
>CDFE01064608.1:178760-203305 GCA_000826465.1 Acanthamoeba mauritaniensis | reverse complement strand
TGTGTGTGTGTGTGTGTGTGTGTGTGTGTGTGTGTGTGTGTGTGTGTGTGTGTGTGCTTTGCTGATGCGGCGCGACGCTGGCGTGTTGCAGGAGAGGTGGCTGAGGTCGCTCGACTGCCAGATGACGCTCGAGGTGTGCTCCAACTACTTCGTGCTGCTCCACAGGTGGTGGGCGCGCATCATCCGCTACCTGGAGACCTCGTCGCTCGGCGCCGACTCCATCGAGGCCATCAACCTCATCAAGATGCAGATCAGCGTCCAGGTCGACGACATGGTCATCACCGTGCCCCTTCATGGCTGCCTCCAGTACGAGGTGCCCACGGCCGAGGTTCGTATTTTCTCTTCACACTAGTGTGTGCGTGCGTGCGTGCTCACCGCGTCGTTGTGCCCATGTGTAACGCCAACAGGAGTTGGAGATGCTTCCGCACGTGGTGCTTACGAGCACGTGCATGAAGGCCGGCCGCAACGTGCTGGGCGAGCTCACCCAGCTCTTTGCCTCGCACAAGCTGCCCACCGCGAGCTTCGCCACCGGCGGCCAACGTTCGCTCCCCACTCATCGCGCGCACAGGTGCCTGTGCTGGCACGCACTGATCTTTTGTCGGCTCTGTGTGCAGAAATCAGCGGCTGGCGGCCGCATAGGCTGGGCCACGACGAGAGCGGCTGGACGCTGCACACGCACGTGCACAAGCCGCAGCGGTTCCAGCTGGTGCTGGAGAACCTGGTGATGTCGGTCGGCAACGACAGGGTCATGTCGCCGGTCACGTTCGGCATGGAGCTCACCCTCCACCGCTTCACGACCACCGAGCAGCTGCTGCTCGAGCTCTGCACCCACGCCGAGCTCATCCAGATGCACGTCAACCGCGCCCAGTACCTCATGTACATCCACTTCATGGAATACCTGTCGACCGTCATCTGGCCCGAGCTGGAGCTGGTCCTCCTGCGCAAGTACGGCCCGTCCTCCATCCAGGAGGACCTCACCGACAACTCCATCGTCGAGGTCGCCAAGAAGCTGGGCCACATGCCGTACGCGCTCTCGACACGACACACGACACGCGTGTGTGTTATTTTGACTCATATGTGTGTGCGCGCTCAACAGTCTCGCGGTAAACACGCATTCGTTCATCGACTATCTGATGCTTCACGTCAACGGCTCTCCCATCTCCGCGGAGAGTGTGGTGAACGCGTTCTTCAAGCTCGACCCGAGCGAGAGGCAGGCGGTGGTGGAGATGCACGTCGAGAAGCTCTTCTCCAAGTCGTCCAACGCCGTGCTGTTCGAGACGGGCAAGCCCCACAAGAACGCCAAGTGCGACAAGGCCACCGTCCACATCCCCTCCCACATGTACGGCTCCTCTACCTCTCCTTCATGGCCGCGGTGCGTGTCGGACACTCAATCTGCGCGTCTTGGCACCGCACAGGGCGACCTCTGGTGCGGCCACCAGTGAAGAGGGCGAGAAGGCGAAGGAGAAGGAGGTCGAGATCCAGAGCAGCAAGCCCCTCGTCGAGGTGGGCACTCTTGCCGGCAACGTGATCACCGAGCAGCTGCACGACGTTGTGGCGCTGCTGAAGAGCAGCAACCTCGCCGCCTTCAACGCGCTGCTGGACGCTGGCGAGGGCGACGTCGAGGAGGTCATCAAGCAGGAGTCGTCCGTCGTCGTCTACCGAAACCAGATCATCGTCGATGGCGAGTGCGCGCCCGCTACCTTGCCGCGTCCCGTCACCAGCTTCCTCGAGGACTTTGTTATGGTACGCGACTGAGAGGAGACAAACCATCACAGCTCTCTATAAAAAAGGGAAAGCTCTATTCCCCTTGCAACACCACCACCGTACAGCGTCGCCTCTCCACGATCACGCGTGTGGGCAAGCGGCTTGGGTGTGGCCCGGCATGCCACACGCGGCGCACACGTGCTTCCTCGGGCAAGGTGACGCGCAATCCAGACCCAGATTGTACTTGGCACAGCGCTCCTGCACACGATCGAGTGAGTTGCAAGTTGAACGGTTGTCGCTTCGCGCCCAGTGCCGCGCGTACCCTCTTTGGAACCACGGCGCTCCTCCACTTAGTGGTCTGCTTGAACAGACTGTGTACACAGTGGGCAGCCAAAGACCTTGCGGCAGGCAGGCCGCCAACTGTCGGCTCTGGCGCTGCGGTGTCAACAGTCGTAGCTGCAGTTCTCTCTACCGCGCTGTGCAGAGATGTTGGTTCAGAAGAGAGAACCTTCACAGGTGCAAGAGAAAGGAGAGCGTACCGGAGGAGTTGTTCGGACTGCAGCTCTGCTCGAGGGTCTGCTCGTATCTGGTCGATTGCTGCTTTGATCAAGTCCTGCCCACGTACGGGCACCACAGGAAGAAGCATCCTAACCGCGCAACGCCAAGGTGAGGCCAAGCAAGCAAGCTTGCTGAAGAGGGCCATACTTGAGGGCAAGCTCAAAGATGTGATCAACCATGGTTGGGCTTGTCTCGGCGAGCGTTCTGGTGTAGGCTCCCACAGTTTCCTCGTGCACCACTTGCTCTCGACCTGGCTCAGGCCTGCCGGGCAAGTCGGCAAAGCGGTGCTGGCGCCAGTACTTGGCCGTGTCGCGCTGATCGAGCATAGCCCTCACGCGATATGTGCAGACGCCGAGCCTGCGCCCGACCTGGTTCAGCAGTTGGGAGTGCTCGCTTGGGTCGAAGTCCTCCCCGGGAAGTCCAAGTAGAGCTTAAGCAGCCGTTCGAGGTTGTCGTACAGTTCGAGGTGGCAGAAGAAAACGGCAAGGATGGACGAGTTGGTTGCCGAGGTAGGGGAAGAAGTGAGAGGTGGCGGGGGTGTTGCCCGTGCATCGGCACTCGCGATTGCGATCGAGCGCAGAGTGTCTAGCGCCTTACGTAGGAACCTCTGCCAGCTCACTTGGTCGGGCACGTTCGCCATGTTGCTCTGTCCCTGGCGTACCAGCCAGACCCCGTGCCGTTGATGGCCCGAGGACTCGGTGTAGACGTGAAGCTCGATTGCGAACGGGACAGCAGCCTCAAGGAGAAGCTGGGTGGCCCACCGGTGCGCCAAGAGGTGCAGGTTTGGGATGGCCAGGTCGATGTCTCGCGGAGCGCTGCTGTGGACAGCTGAGCCGAAGAGGTAGACGTCGTTGATGCCGTGATGCAGCGCCACCTCCACGCAGGCCTGCAAGGCCGCCCTCACAGCACCTCGCTTTGTCCCCATGGCCATGCCCACGTGCGGCTGACTCCCGCTCGACTCGGTCGAACCAAATAAAGATGTGTGAATTATTTTTCCCTGCGAAATGTCCATCACAGGCCGAAGCGGGCGGGGGTGCGGCGGGGGGTGCCGGGCTCTTGGCGGCCGGGGGTGGCGAGGCGGAAGGCCTTCTGGCTCTTCTGCTTGGCCTCGAGGTCCTCCTTCATCTTCTCGAGCTTCTCGCGCTCGATGCGGATCAGGAGCTCCTCCTCCATGTCCTGCTTCTCCTCCTTCTCGCGCTGTCGCTTCTTGAGGCGGTCCATGTGGGAGAGGTTGAGGGAGAAGAACATGGGGCCGAGCTCGGCGAGCCACTCGGGGTCGACCGCGGTCACGACGCGCATGTACTCCTTCGTGGTCATGACGAGCTCGTGGTAGACGATGTAGTCGGGCGTCGTGCCGGAGCCGAAGAGGGCCGACGACGGGTGGAGGTGGCAGGGCATGCCGTTGCGGAGGTTGACGTACTGGCCGATGCCCTTGAGCTTGGCGGCGTTGCCGAAGTAGGCGCTGCAGATGACCTTGCGCACGATGTCCCACTCGGTGCCGCACGAGACGTACTCCATCTTCTGCTGCTTCATGATGTCGAGCAGCTGCGTGCGGATCTCGCGCACCTTGCGCATGGCCTTGACGTGGACGTAATGCTCCGTGCACCACTGGCCCGAGTAGTGGTTGTGCTTCCACTGCTGGTAGACGTGCAGGAGCGTCAGGTGGTCCGACTCCACCACCGAGAAGTGCTCCCGCTTGCGGTCGGCCTCCTCCTCGCGCCCCTTGGGCCGGAAGAACACGTTGGGCACCGACAGCATCGACACGATGGTCAGGATCTCGGCCGAGCAGCCCTCCTGCTCGCCCATGATGAGCATCTTGGAGAGGGGCGGGTCGAGCGGGAACTCGACCATCTTGCGCCCGAGCGGGGTAAGCCCGCCCGTGTTGTCCAGGCAGCCCAGCACCCACAGACCGTAGAGCGAGTTGATGATGTTGTCCTGCGGCGGGGCGTCCATGAAGTTGAACTGCAGCAGGTTGTCGATGCCGAGCGACTTGAGCAGCAGCACCACGTTGCCCAGGTTGGTGCGCTGGATCTCGGGGATCGTGCTGTCGAGCATCTCGTGCCAGTAGGCGTTCTCCGTGTATAGCCGCCAGCAGTGGCCCGGACCCGTACGCCCGGCGCGGCCGGCGCGCTGGTTGGCGTTGGCACGCGAGATGGGCGTGATCTGCAGGGCGTCCATGGCGATGCGAGGATTGTACATCTTGAGCTTGCAGTAGCCCGTGTCGATCACGTAGATGATGCCGTCCACTGTCAGCGACGTCTCGGCGATGTTGGTGGCCACGATGCACTTGCGCTCCCCGCTGTCCGTTCGCTGGAAGATCTTGGCCTGCAGGTCGGCGGGCAGCTGCGAGTAGATCGGGAGGATGGCGATCGGCGGCACCTCGTCGCCAATCTGCTTGAGCCGCTCGGCCATGAGGGTGCAGGTGACTTCGATGTCCTCCTGACCCGTCATGAAGATGAGAATGTCACCGGGCGGGTGCGACAGGTGAATCGTAATCGCCTGCTTCACTGCGCCCTCCACATAGTCATCGACCGGTGTCTTGGCCCACTGCATGGACCAGTGCATTAGCGCAAGCCCAGGACAATGTTGCATTGCATTCGACGTAAGCGACGTACCATCACGTCGACAGGGAAGGTACGGCCTGGAATGTGGAACACGGGCACGTTGCCGAAATACTGCGAAAACTTCTCGGCGTCCTGTTCGCGACAAAACACACAAGCGGCGCGGTGAGTGTAGGCCCACGAAGCACGCAAGGCTTCGACTGTAGAAGCGGAGGCGCTGTGTGAGCGGAGACGTACGAGAGTGGCGGAGGTGACGATGAGCTTGAAGTCGCGACGCGCGGCCACCACCTTCTTGAGAATGCCGAAAAGCACGTCTGTGTGAAGGGAACGCTCGTGCGCTTCGTCCATCACCACGGCCGAGTACTCATCCAGATCGCCGGCGTGCAGGGACTCTCGCAGGAGTACACCGTCCGTCATGTACTTGATCACTGTGTCGTAGATTGAGCGTTAGCACCACCGAGCCTTCGTGGCTAGTGTTACCACAAAAGTGAAGTGTGAGTGTGATGGCGGTGGTGTACCTGTCTTGTCAGAAGTGCAGTCTTCAAATCGAATGGAGTAGCCCACGAGGTCGCCCAGCTTGGTGCCCATTTCCTCGGAGACACGCTTGGCGACGGACATGGCGGCCACACGACGCGGCTGCGTACACCCGATGCGGCCCCACTTGGTGAAGCCATCTTCGTGGAGGTACTGCGTGAGCTGCGTCGTCTTGCCCGAACCCGTCTCTCCCACGATCACGATCACATTGTGCTCCCGGATGACGCTCATCAGTTGCTCGCGGATCTGCGCACGTGAATGGATGAGAAGAACTGCGTTGTGCGTGTGTGCATGTGCGTCTGCGGTACCTGAAAGATGGGCAGATATTCGCGCTGCTGCTTGATGGTCTTGGACATGGCAAAGGCGGAGACGGCCTGGGACTTCTCCTGCATGTGGTCGGCGAACCGGCTCGAGGCCCTGTAGTCGACCTCGCCGTCCTCCCGCGTTGCTTGCGCTTCGCCCTCCTCCGAGGACGTAGTCTTGACGCCCATGGCCGACGCGATACGCTTCCCGTGGATGTCCCAGTGCTTGTCCTGGCCCTTCATGCGGTCCCGCAGTTCGCGCTGCTCGCGCACCACCTGCGAGCCCTTGCGCGCGAGCACGGCCAGATCCGAGGTGGGATCCCGCACGGCCGATACCATGGTCTGCTGCGTGGTGTGCGCCACGCGGCCGTCGAGGAAGGGCGGCTTGATGTCGTGCACGAGCAGCGACACCCGCTTCTCCTCGTCCTCCTCGAACTCGGTCTCGACCGAGCGCTGCATCACCACGCCGGAGATGAGCAGCTGCGTCTCTTCCCACCGTCGGGCGTCCTCGTGCTTCTCGTTGTACTTCTTCTTCAGCTGCTCCACCTGCTTGCGCGCGATCTCTTCCTCCATCTTCTTAAACTTCTCCTCGTCACCCATGAAGTAGCTCTTGTCATCGTCCGCCGCCTCTTCGCCGTACAGCTCTCGTTCGTACTCCCTCTCATAACCCTCGTACTCCTCGGCCCCAATCGCCTCTCTGTGCATTGCATGCGTGTGGTGCGTGCGCGTGGTGAGTGATTGTTGAAAGGCGCGCCAGGGAAGACGAGAATACATTACCTTCGCGGGGTCGAACGCACTGGACGCCGAGGCGTGGCGCCGCCGTGCGCGGGCGTGCGCGCCGGGGTGCGGCTTGGTGTGCGGCTGGGTGTGCGGCTTGGCGTGCGGCCGTATCCGGTTGTCGACGAGTCGCCGCGGTCGTACCCGCGAGGCGTCTCCGCCACGGGCACGCGAGGACCGCGCCTCGGCCGATTCTCCCACTCCTCCTCGAGTCGTGCCTCCTGCTCTCGCCTCTCCCTCTCCTGTTCGTCCCACTCTCTGCTGCTGCCTCGGCCTCCTCGGTCGCGCCCTCTGTCTCGATCGTGGTCCCTCCCGCCGCCGTCTCTCCTCACCGGCTCGCGCGAGTCCCAGCGCCCGCCGCCGCTTCGGCCGTCCCGCGCTCGTCGGTCGCGGTCGGCGATGCGATTGAGCGCGGCCTGATCGACGCCGCCGGGGTGGGAGGGCGTGTCGGCACCCGACCCCTTGTCTCGGTAGTGGCGCCGTCGCATGTCGCCGGCTGTGGGCTTGGCGAAGTCGTCTTCGTCCTCGGCGAGGCGAGGTCGCTTGGCGGCTTGCTCCCTCTCCTTCTTCTCCCTCTCCTCGCGCTCCTGCCTCTTCACCGCCGCCAGCCGGTCGAGGCCGAGCAGCGAACCCTTGGTGTCGGGCTTCTTGAACGTTGGGCGCTCCTTTGTGCATTCAAAGGGTAAGAACGAAATAATGAATTGCTAATTAATCGAGTGATGGATGGCTGCGTACCTCGCCCATTTCTTTCCTCTGTAGACCACCGGCGACGGCTTGTGATGCCTCGAGCTTCTCTGCCTTGTCCGAGAACTCGGCAAAGTTGGCAACGGCCGCCCCTGGGCGCTTACTTGCCAGAACTTTCTGATGCACCTCCTTCAGGGCGATGGCCTGCTTGACCGGGAAGCGCTTGTTGCATTCATCCCGAAATCTATCAAAATCTTGATGTGCCAAAGCGAGTGTTGCAATCTGCTGAGTAAGCGTTGTGTTCACGTTGCTCAAGTCCAACGCCTTGGAGACCTTGGGCGCGATTTCCTCCACCAGTTCGGGTGTGATGTTGCTCATCTCTCTCTTCGCCTGCCCCAATGCACCCCACAAGCAAGAAAATGGTGCGCGGGGAGAAGAAAAGGCTGTGAAAATTAAATGCCAAAGAAAAGAAGAAAAGGCTGGAGAAACATGGTCTGCTGACGTCAGCACACTGGAGTGTGGCCGTGGGGGCTCACTCCTCCTTGGCTAGCTTCCGGCGCTTTTGGGCGAGGGGCTCGGCGGTGCGGCTGCACTTGACCGTGTCGGCTTCGCTGTCCTGCGAGTGCGCCAACTCCAGGTTGTTGAGCCTGCGCGAGAGCAGGGAGTGCTTCCTCTTTGCCGCCGGTTGCTCGCGTGTCTGCGGAGGGGCAAGGTTGGGGGCCAAGCAGGCGCGAGGATCGAAGATGTGCGAAAGAGCGAAAAACGAAGGCGGGGGGGAAAGAGTGAAACACGAAGGCGTAGGTTAGGGTACCTCGACTCGCGGAATCGCAGGTCCAGCAGGCTTCTCGCCAGCAGAGTCGATGGCCTGGTGCCGCACCACCCTGCGCCCTGCACGTCACACCGGAGGTGAAACCCCCGCACCGGTGTGAAGGACTTCTAGCACGCCCTAAGGTCCATGCGCGTGTACCCTTATTGCCACTGCACGTGCGACTGATGAACCCCTCGTCCTGCATTCTGCCCAGGATGTCCTGGTGGCGATTGCGATCGAAGCGGGTAAGTTCAATAGAGGGATTGAGGGAGGGAGGGGGCAAACAAGGGGTGAGAGTACCCTGGCCACATTCTTGCTGACTTTGCTCGGGCCCAGCTAGCGCGGTAGAGGGAGACAGGAGAGGGCGGTTAGTGCAGTTCAGTGCATTCTCTGCAAGAAGAGGATTTTCGTACCAGCGAGCGCAACTTCGGAGCGGTCATGAAATCCTTGCCGGACAGCGCCTTGAGGGCTCTGCAGAGGTGGAGAAGAGACGGTGGGTGACGAACATCACGGACGTGTGGAAAGGAGAGGAGGTGGTACGCTTTGTAGATCTCCTCTGGAATAGCCGTGGAGGAGGGCGAGGGTGAACGCGGCGTAGGGGAGCTTGACGGAGCGGGCGAGCCAACGAGCACTGGTGAGCGGGCGGGCGGGGGCTGGGCAAAGGTCTTGTACTCCCCGTCCTGCAGTTGGAGAACTTTGTCCTGGACCATCCGAACCAAGAAGCCTGTGATTCGGTGAGTAGAGAAAGGCGGGTCAATAGAACTGTCTGCGGGCCTGTGGGCGATGATCGTACGGTTGATCGCTTGTTCGGCCAGTTTCGGGAACTGGGTCTTGATGAAGGACAGTTTGCAAACACCGGCAGCCTCGACTGCCGCTCTGACGGCCGGATACTGCTCATCTTCATCAGGCTTGTCTTCTTCGTCGAAATCAGGATCGGAGGAATGTTCTGCAAGGTAAAGAGGATTTAAGCAATAGTGGGTGGCAACCAGATAATGATCTTGCTAGTGCGCACCTTCCTCTTCCTCGGAAGAGCTCGGTTCGACGTTGTACTTTGCGCCAGTTTTTTCCGTCGGCGTGGTGCACTCACCTTCACCTTCATCTTCGAACAGATCGACGGTCTGGTGCATGTGTTGTGGTGAGGCTCGCTTGGATCAGATGAGCGACTTGGAAGGGCTGTACCGTTCTCAGCCTCATCGAAAGAGTGTGATAGGGCGTAGCAATCTCGCCCACCTTGATCTTAACTGTAAAGGACATGGCCTGAGTAACGATATGCAACGACGGAACGTAAAGAAGACTTTACCTGGCGACGAATCGAAGACGAAGGGTTCTTCCCAAGTCGCTTGCTTGAAGTATTTCGGCTCGTACTCGACCGGGGTGACCTTGTCGTAGTAGAGGATCCTGCAAGTACTGGTGAGCTGGTGGGTTTTCTACATTCTACATCGTCGGTCGGGTACGTGAGAATGCGTACTTCATCTGGAGGTAACGCTCGGTTGCTGGTAAGGGCTTGAGCGTTTGCGACAGCTGGACCTGAAAGCGATCGAAGATGAGACCAACAACGGGAGCGCATACACGACCACAACGAGATCGTACCAAGTTGCGAAGACACGCAACGGTCTGGACAAAGAACATTACTGAGTAAACACGGGTTCTGTCACTACTCACAATGTGCAAGAACGTACTGCGCGTTTGATTTCGTCCTTGCTGTACTTATTGGGCCGGATGTCAAGCTTATTCTTCTTGGCCCCACCTTCGGTTTGGCTGAGCTTCATAACGATGTCCTCGTTCTGATACACGAACCGGACTGGAAGCGCAGCACTAGCGTTAATCAAGCTACGCATCATGCCACTATTGAGCGAAGTGGACGCACAGTTGTAGCACTCGATGAGAGTGCTCTCCTTCTCCGGATCCTGGAAGAACTAGTGTTAGTCTGTACGGATTGCTGGCTGTATCGAGTAGGAGAAGTACGAGGTAGATGCCGAAGATCTTCGTTCAGAAGCCATACACCGAGCAGAGGTGAGCTACAGTGACCAGACAAGGCGCGGCGCAATGTACGTACCAATGCCCTACAGCGAGGAACGAAGCGCATCAGTAGGTACTGGTTGTGAAAGGATCGGATGTACTTACCGCAGGTACTTGCGGGAGAGTGCCTCAAAAACGCCCTCTAAAGTAGTAGGAAAGGTGAACCCTTGCTCCTTCGTATTCTCACTACAAAGATGCCGTACCTTCGAGCCTGCAACAAGCACCATCGACGGAGAATCGCTAGGGTTTGAGCAACAAGGCACAACGCGTTAAGGCGTTGTGATAACGTACCATTTGCACAGGGTCGCCGCCTGATGAGTGAAGCTCGCGTTAATCTCCTTCTACTCTCGTTTGCGTGAATGTCGAACAAACGTACCTCTCCGTTTTGGGGCAGGAGGCTCTTTATGTGGATGCCGGCCAAGCTTTTGTCGGCGAAGCAGTCTGCCACGGAACCCAGAGAAAGTGAGCAGGAGGGGGTCGTACTTTGCGCGAAGCTTCCTTCGTACCTTCAGGGAAGAGATGGCTGCCGAGGAAAGTAGCGCGCGTGTGAGTGACTCGAAAGCAGAAGCGTGTCGTGGAGGTGGGTACATACCGGAGGTAGCTAATGCTACTGATTGCAGTCTACGCGAAAGGCGGTGAGTGGCCGAGTGAGCAGTTAGTAGTAAGACGGGGAGCTACGTACGCGCAGTAAGTTTCGCATCAGACTCTGAGCAAAAAAGAGAGCGATTCTCACGCTTCAGCCTTCGACGAACGTTGTACGAGGTGGCGGGGAAAGTCGTACCAGGGACTGCACCTCGGTCGGGGTCTCCGTCGCGAGCTTCACGGTACTCTGAAGGCGGACATAGTCGGTCAGCCAAGAGCCTTCAGGCTCGAAAGCGTACGTGAAGGAAAGCGGCCGGTACCATGTTGTTGGTGTGTGTTCGGTGCGAAGCGGCTGAAAAGTGAAATGACCTTCTACACGCAACCGAGCAGACACCCGGCCCAAGTCGAAAGGCAGGCAAACGCGGGGGAAGAAAAGGCGCGAAAAGACAACAACACGCACGCCACCACACGATGCTGCGCCCGAAGCCGAACAAGATCGAGCTTGGCCCAGAAGATCTCGAAGATTTCAAACAGGCACAGCGACGGCAAGAGGAGGAGGAGGAAGATGCCCCCCAGGTCTCGGCGCCAGACAGATCACCGACCGTTGCCGAGCGCATTGGATACGTCAAGCCTGTGGATCCACACCAGACGAACAAGAAAGATCGGGTGTAGCGTGGCCTTGGAAGAGTGAAATTGAATGAAAGGCATTTAATGTGAATGATGTGTGTTACGTACAAAGGAGAACAATCACTTGTCCTCCTTGAAAGCTTATTCGTTTGCTGGTCAAAACTCTTTTGCTGCTGGCTCCGTCTCGTCTCGCTTTTGGCGCGTTTGAAGTTGTTTAGCTGTCCTCCTCGATCTTGGGGGCGAGGTAGAACTTGAGGTGACCCATCTCCTCGTCGTTGGAGCTCTTGATGGGGTACTCGACCACGAGGGGCACGTCCTTCGAGAGGCTGAGCGTCACGGAGCCCGAGAGGGAGGTGGCCTTGGTGAAGAGGTTGAGGTAGCGAAGAGCGAAGGTCAGCGTGACCGGCTCATCGAGGTTGATGACGGTTTGCTCATCCTCCTTGGCATCAGCGGCCGATGTGGGCTTGATGTTGATGTTGCCGCTGCCCATGTCCCCGGAGACGGAGAACTTGACGCCATCCTTGCCGGCGGAGATGATGACTGAGGAAGGAAAAATGAGCAAAGCTTGTATGCTCGGCCCAAACCAAGGGGCATGTGCGTACCAGTGTCACCAAGAATGGTCAAATCGCGGCAGATCCTCTGGAACTCAGCGGCGGGCATCTTCACGGTGGCGGCATACTCAGTATCGGGAATGCCCAGAATGTCAGACTCAATCTCGAGAAGCTTGAGATCGAACTCTGAGACCTTGTCCTGCTCTGTGCGGAAGAAGCAGCATACAACGGTAAGGCGATGCAACAACACAGGAGTTAAGCGGAGCGCTCGTAAGCACGTACTCTGGCTCTCGAAGGTGAAGGAGACAACGCTTCCGGCGTCCTCCGACTTGAGCGTGACGGCGTCATCGTTGCCGGCGCACTTCAAGATCTTGGACATGGAGCCGAGGTTGATACCCAGCTGGAGGCCTCTGTCGCAGCGGTAGTGCTCGAAGCCCTCGGCGTTGAGCATCAGCGAAACGAGCGAGACGTGGCTCGAATCCATCGCCTGGAGGGCGATTCCCGAGGGGGAGCAGTCGAAGTTGGCATCGGTGACCAGATCCTTGACGGCCTCGAGGATCTTCTTCAGCAGACCAGCCTGGTTGAGCTTAGCTTCCAGCATCTTCTTGTGTGTGGGGGTGTGTAGGAATTATGGACTGCGACAAGGCGTTGGGCGTGCTTTTCCTTCGTTTGTCCTCTGCCTCCCGCCAAAACTATTCCCGCGCTTTTGTCGTCGGTGCGCACAGCCGTTAGTCGAAGAAGAGGCGCGAAGCACGAACAGGCTACTGAGCCGTTGGGAGCTGAACGGGTGGGGTTGTCGGAGGAGGAGGTAGTTGTGGACAGGCTGGGTCTTCCTTTATGTAGGGTCGTGGCCAAATTTTGCGAGGAATTTGGAATTCAAGTATTCAATTATTAAAATAGCTTGGAATGATTAGTCTTTTTCCTTACTTTTTCTCTGCGGGCCAGATCATTAGTTGATAATCGATTCCACCCACAACATCAACAATGAGCAAGGCTGTCGGTCCCGATCTGAGGCGCTACATGGACAAGAAGCTGGCCATCCGGCTCAACGCGAATCGACGAGTGTCGGGCATTCTTCGTGGCTTCGACCAATTTATGAATCTCGTCCTGGAAGACACCGTGGAGGAGGTCTCGAGCACCGAGAAGAACGAGCTCGGCATGGTGGTGATCCGAGGGAACAGCGTGATTCTGATCGAGCCACTCGAGCGGGCGTGAGGATAGCAGCGGCGGAAGCCTTGTAAGGATTTCGATAAATGAACAGATCGTGAGCATTACGCATCAGATCTTTCTCCATTCAACAATTCTTACAATCATTTGGTTGAATCAGGTGATCGTGTCACTGGAATCCATTCAAACAAACCCACGCCGCCCACCCCTCCTTGTCAAGATCAGATCTTCAGGCGCCAACAACGAAACAATTTTTATTCGCTTGGTTCTTTCGCTGGCGAGCCGACAAGGTCGGTGATGTGGAAGGTGGACTTCGCTCTTGCCACCGACAGCGGATTTGACGAGGACCGCTTTCGAGCCATCGGCAAGTGCGACGGGAGGTCGGCAGGAGACGACGACGTCGACGGCGGCGAAGGGAAGGGGAGGAAAGATGGCGAGATTGACCCCGCAGAGGCAGCGCCGCCGACAGGGACCGACATCGAGATAGGGACGGAGGCAGACGATGTGTTGGGGGTGACCGTGTGGGCTCGCTGGATCATCAACGATGAAGATGGAGAAGAGGGCGACGAGCTGGCGAAGGGCACCGACGAAGTGAATGGCAGGGTGCGCGACGACGCCGTCCCGGGCGGCGAGGCACCGCCCGAGAGAGGCGAGTTGCCGTTGGTGGGCGAGGCAGCGGAGAGGTAGCGCGGCGAGATCTGGGCCGAAGAGACCTGCATGCCGTCGATTACGACGTGGATCTTGCCGCTCACCACGCCCTGTGGCTTGCCCTCGTAGAGCAGCGGCATGGAGAAGGGCACCGGGCGCTCTCCGCAGGCCTCCCGCAACGGAATCACCGCCTGGCCTGCACGTGGTGGTCCAATTAGCGCGAGGAGATGCTACAACGCAACGTGGCGAGGAAGGGGAGGGTACCCATGTCATCGTAGGAGCCGCTCCAGAACGATTCATCGCGCACCACGAGGGTTATGTACTGCAGACTCAGCCACTCCCTGCTGTTGATGAAGGGTCGCAGCCTGGGCACCTCCCCATCTCGCCACACCGGGTTGCGCGTCTGTGTTCCGGCCGGCCGCGATCAGTTAACATTCGATGACCGTGCCAGGTACGAGAGCGCACCGGGGGGGGGGGCGTACGTAGCCAACAGCAGGCGTCCGCTTCAGACCGTCGAGCGACGCGCCAGCGAAGCAGATGTAAGGTGCGATCGGCACCTCCTCCTCCTGTGCAGCACGAAAAGCGCCTGGTTGTTAGCACAAACACAACTCTAAGGACCAAAAGCTGCGCATCAATGCGGGCTCGGTGGCGAGTACCCGCATGTACACGGCGGGACCCAAGAACACGTCCCGGCTCACAAGTCCCTCCTCCGCCTCCTCGGCGTCGGCCGAAGCGGTCTCCTTGCCGTTGTCCTCATAGTCGGTTTGATCTTTACTCTCCCGGCCCTCTTTCTCCCCCTGTTCCTTCTCCTCTTCCTCACGCCCGCAAGGCTCAGCCTCCTTTGTTTCTGTGTGTTCGCCGTCTGCGGTGGACGGGTCGCTGCTCTCTTGGGCCTCTTCGACGTTCGCTTCCTCCTCCGCCACGGGCTTGCTCGCTTCACCCTCCTCTCCTCTCGGGTCGTTGCTGTCCAGGATCGGGTCTCCGCCCGACCCGTCGCGGCTCTCGCTCGCGGGGTCCACCGGCACCTCCACTTGCGCTCCGTCACCGCTCTCCCCAGCGGGCGGTGGCGGGTTGCCCTCAGGAGGTCTCTGGGCCGAGGCTGCACCCGGCTTGGCGCCCCACCAGGACGACCACCAGTTGCCCACCTGGCCCAACCTGCCTCCCTCCGCCGCTGATGCCGGCTGCTTGGCCTACCACATTATGGTCGGGTCGTTGTGGTGAGCACTAGGATACGTCAGAGCAGTAAAGAGCGGCTGCCCCGCACCTGTTCGGCCATCTTGTGCAGTCGCTTTTTGCGCTCCTCTTCTCGTCGCTTCATGTCGTCCTCGATTTTTTTGACCTCAAACTTGTGAATCAGCCCCTGTCGTCAGCCAACGCCCCGTGTGAGCTCATCATTCACCGCCGGCATGTGCGCAAGTAGAAAGAGAAGGGAAGAGAGGGGAGCGACCTTAGCCCACAGATCGGTGATGACGATAGTGTATTTGAGCGGGATCTCGCGCGGTATAGGCTGAGTGGGTATGAGTCGCAGCGTGTCCACCTCGAACGTGGCATAGACTGGCGAGTGATCGCTGCATGCGTGTCAATAAACAACAAACAAACAGCCCACGGCGGTTGGGCATCAAGGCACCTGGTGGTGATCTCATCGCTGCAGCCATACGCAGTGAGCTTGGCTTTGAGCCCCGGCAGACTTTTCCACAGCACCCTGCGCCGTGCAACCAGATGACATCCATCAGCACAATGGTACCGGTCGCGGGTCGCGCGTGTAGTGAGTGCGAGAAAAGCACCGCACCTGTCGGTCCAAGACGGGGTGCGCATCTTCTGCGTGCTGTATGTGCGATCGCCCCGGTTGTAGCGATACGTGGGGCGGAAGTTAAGGTTGCCCTCATGGAAACCCACGAAGCAATTGCCCTTGGCCTTTTCGTTGAGCAGCTGGTCGTGCTTCTTGAGCGCCTCCCAGTCCTCCTTCTCGATCAGCTCCAGCACCTTGTCCCTGTACATATACGCGACCCCCGGGAGTAGCCAAGTCAGTAGTTGCGGGGGGTAGTAGACGAAGACGAACGGCGAGTGTACCGGGGCAGGGAGATGCGGTAGTTGAGATCACCGCTCCAGAACATGTAATCGAAGCGATTAGTCAGATCGCAAGGAATCTCCTGCGGCAAAAGGATCAGTGCAAGGCTTCGTTCGACAATTTAAGAGGCCTTGAAAAAGGCTACGCACCTGCGTTCCGAGTTGAAGGCCGTGGGCGATAGCTTGGACGTGGGCGTTACGAGTCAGCCAGCCCCCTTCGTGGGGTGCCAAGTGGCACGTGAGCTGTGGGGAAGGACAGAGTGGAGCAAAATAATGAGCAAAGGGGGTTTAGGCGTGCGAGAGAAGAAAGATGTTGGGTACGAAGCAGATGCTGGTGTTATTGAATTGAAGGCTGATCCCCAGCGCGCCCTTGTCACCGACTATTCCTCCCACGCCCGTGGTGAACATGTTGCCCTGTTCCCGTATTCGTTCGTTAGCCTCACTCGTGTGCGTGTGTGCGTACGTGTGGCACGCGAAGGGTACCTGGAGATTTGATATGCTGGATACGTGCTCCGCGCGCACGAACAGCACATACCGCATCTGCCACAAGCTACAGGCGCGCACTCACCGTTAAGTCATCCGCCTTTTGAGGAAGTGATTAGCAAGAACAGTACCTTCGCTGAGCGTATCGCACGTAGCCAGGCCCGAGAAGCTTTTGCAACCCACCAAACAGCACCTCCTGCTCCTCTGTTGGGTCGTCCAGCTCAGCATTGACAGCAAACGCGAAGTAGGTTGAGGGGACCCGTACGAGTGTCCCACATGTAGGACAGGATTTGCGTCTGCGGTATCTTGGCGCCAGAGGTCCAACCGGACTCCTGGAATCCGATGAAGTAGATGTCGTACTTGTCCTTCGGCACCCACGCGCCCAGCGAGGCCGGCGGCGGTGCCAAGCCTACAGTGAGGAGTCACGCGCGCAAAAGACGATTACCACGAGAGTCTCGAGCCCGAGAGTGGTGCAGGTTGAGCGAGCAAGGGGAGACGGGGTGCAGGCGAATGCGCACCCATGTTCCAGGTTCCGATGAAGATGGACACCTTCTCGTGGTACAGCGTCTTCTGTTGGCGTTGCACGTTGTTCAGTCGCAGCACAGCAACACACGCGCAAACGGCAAGGGAATGCGTACGCCTTCAGTGATGTCCAACGGAGGGACAGAAAGGCTGCCGCGCTTGAACATGGCGTGCAAGGTCGCTTCGTAGAACTGCTGGCGCTCTGCACAGGCCACACGCGGTCAGGTTGCAGTAGGGGAATGTATTAACCAATAAATAATAATAATAATAATAATAATAATAATAATAATAATAAGAATAATGATAATAATAAAAACAAGCACGAACCGTGGGCTGAGGCAAAGATGTAGGAGTGTCTCTTATGAATGGGGACACGGGACTGGGGCGATAGATCTTGGGCCACCAGGTCTTTCTTCCATTCGATGTGGAGCAATCGTGCATTCTCGCAGGCCAGTTCCACTTTCTCGATGAGCTTGACGTCATACCGGCGATTCCATTTGGCCTTCTTGATGATGGTAAGGCGGCCCAACGTCTGGTTGATGAGAAGGCTGTAGGGATTGGCGATCGACTCGCCCATGAAATTGGGCAGACTCTTGCGCTGGACATCGAATTCCAGCACCTCATCACCCTCTTGATCATCGAAGCTCCCGTTCTCGTTCAATCCTCCTTCTTCGATCTCCTCTTCAACATCGGTGCTCTCCCGCAGAGATTGATTGGATTCCTCGCCCAAGCCCAATGTTGCAGGGGGCGCCTGATTGGAGTTGCCCTGTCCGGCTACATCTCCATCTCCATCTCCCAACATGACGTGGCTCTCTCTTGTTGATCTTGTGTGTCGCAAGTGCCTCGTTGCGTTCGATCTTTGCCCAACCGCCAAGACTAACGAAACCGAACACGAAAGCTCAACAAAATTTAGGATCATAAAAAACACAAAGAAAATAAGAGAGAAATGCGAAAAAGCAGAGAATGAAACCAAAACAAAAACTATCGCCGCGACAAGAGCCACAACACACACACGAAGATGGAAGGAGCAGCAGTGGTCGCGCGCACGTTGAAGGCACTCGAGGTCACGGATGTGGTGCGCAGCCTGTGACTCACTCGCTCTTCAACCCAATGCACTCAAACTCAGACCTCATTTTTGAATACCCCTATCAGTTTGGTGTTGTTGGGCGGCCGGTGACCAACATCGCCATGATGGCACAAGCTGAGGGCATTCACTTCTGGTCCTTCCGCAACGAGCAAGCCGCCAGCTATGCCGGTACCCTCCCAATACTATTTTTATCTCCTTCTGTGGTGCCTTCATCCTTGAAGCTCGGGCCACACGAGCTTCAAGGAACATGATATCGTGTAGCACGTGCAACACAGCACGTGCGAGTTTTAGGGGCGTGATCTCATTGGCGCGATGTCTTGTGACGAACAGCGGGCGCTGCGGGCTACATGACGGGACGTCCCGCTGTGTGCTTGGCCGTGTCGGGTCCGGGCGTGGTGCACGCGCTGGCCGGTTTGGGCAATGCGTGGGCCAACTGTTGGCCTATGGTCCTCATCGGTGGCGCCACCTCGACGGACCACAGCGAAATGGGCGGATTCCAGGTTGGCCTCCTCGCTTTGGGTCTTGCGTTGATCGGACATACACGGTTTAGCTGATCAGTGCCACCCTCGCACTTCTACAGGAAGCACCGCAAATCGAGACTGTGCGGCCCTACGTCAAGATGGCCTGCAGGGCCGAATCCCTTGCTCGTGTGCCCTTCTACATCGAAAAGGTGCAGCCCTGACAACGACTTTCCTCAGTGCCTTAACACCCGCTTATTCGAACGTCACGTAGGCTATACGTGTGGCGATGTATGGCAGGCCCGGGCCGACCTACGTTGAGCTGCCTGTACCCCCAAACGCCCTTGGAGCCATCTTTCTTCTTCTTCTTCAAACGTATACTGACTGCCATTCGTCCACAGGCTGAGGTGATCTACGATTTGATGGACGAATCCAAGCTGGTGCTCCCGCGTCCCGTCCCGCCTCCTCCGCTGACCTTCGCCGACCCCAAATCCGTCCATGCGGCTCTGGAGCTCCTCAAGACTGCCAAGAACCCGCTCGTCATTGTGGGAAAGGTACCAATCGGCGCCTGCTCTCGCTCCATTGCTTCGTGCGTTCGGCACCCACAGGGTTTTTGGTATTCTCTGCTACCAGGGCACTGCCTACGCTCGTGCTGAGGCGGAAGCCACTCATTTTGTGTACGCTCAGGCCAACTGTTGTTGTGGTGAGGTTAGATTGGCGTTGCATTGACCAAGTTCTCTGTTTGTACAACAGCGTAAAGACCGGTCTTCCTTTCCTTCCCACGCCGATGGGCAAGGGAGTGCTGTCCGATGAGCACTCACAGTCCGTTGCGGCCGCACGCAACCTCGCGCTGCAGTCCGCTGACGTCATCCTCCTCCTCGGTAATCTTCCACTTACACGGGTTCACGTTCAACCCAGCCTCGTCTGATGCCCAGAGTGGTTGTCTTCCGCAGGCGCCCGGCTGAACTGGATTCTCCACTTTGGCCAGACTCCCCGCTACAACAAGGACGTCAAGTTCATTCACGTGCGGTGACCTGCTCTATGCGAATGCCTCGATTCTTTCCGTGGCTGGCTGACCGACCTCTTTCTCAGGTGGAGATCGCACCCGAAGAGCTGCACAATTCCGTTCGCGCCGAGGTTGCCCTTGCTGGCGATATCAAGGCCGTCCTGACTCAGCTCAACGATCTCCTCGCCAAGGTAGCCGCAGCCTCACGCACTATGCAAACCCGGATGTTAGGGCTATCCCGTTAATAATCGATCCCCCATATGTGAACGCATCGCATGAGCAGAGCCCGTTCCAGTTCCCGAAGGCGAGTCCTTGGTGGAACGCTCTGAGAGACAAGGTGGCAAAGAATAAGGCCGTCAACGCCAAGCTGTGTGCCGATGAACGTATGCCGTTGTCCTATTACAGGGCTCTCAAGGGAGTGCACGATACTCTCCCCCACGATGCCATAATCGTCTCCGAGGTATGCGCTGGTCTGGTTCTCCATGGGCTCGCTGCTTTTTGTTAACGTTGTGACCGCGACTACCAACAGGGCGCCAACACGATGGACATCGGTCGTACGATCTTTGATAACAGATTGCCTCGTCATCGCCTTGACGCCGGCACGGTATGCACACTAATCATTTTGTTCTGCTTTGCCGAGCATATCATCTTACACGAGCCGCTTTCCATTCTGTAGTGGGGCACGATGGGCGTTGGCATGGGGTTTGCCATCGCCGCGCAGGTCGTCCACCCCGAGAAGAAGGTGGTAGCCATCGAGGGCGACTCTGCCTTTGGTTTCTCGGGCATGGAGATCGAGGTAACACCGCGCCCCCCCAATCGTCCGGATGCCGTTCGAATATACTAATCTATGCGTGGCGTATGCAGACCATGTGCAGGTATGGCCTCAATGTCTGTACGGTCATCATCAACAACAATGGCATCAGCATGGGCGTTGAGGATCTGTCCAGCTTTGAGAAGCCCAACGTACCGTTCTTTGTCTACACTCCCCAGGGTACGTCTCTACCCACCACAGCCGTCCTCTGGCGAGGAGACAAGCGACTCATTCCTTCGGCTGTGAGCAGCACGCTACGAAAAGCTGATCGAAGCTTTCGGCGGAAAGGGCTACTACGTGACCAAACCCGAGGAGATCGAGCCGGCCATGCGGGACGCCCTGGCCCAGAAGTGCCCCACTATCGTCAACATCATGATCGACACAGCGGTACATCACACCCCCACCAACGAAACGCAGCAATGTTTTCCATTACCCTGCTGACACCCCAACCCCAACTGGCCAGGCCACACGCAAGCCCCAGGAGCACCCCTTCGAGCTGGGCGCCACCCTTGGCGGCAAGGCCAAGCTGTGATTCCTGCCAGGCAGACAGCTTGCAAGCCAATAAATAAGTGTCGACTGTCCGCAGTTAATTGCTCCACGTCACGCGCCACGTCAGCCGGAGCCAATCTTCTTCGATCCGGCTGCGTGGGAGAGAGAAGGATGGAGGCTTCTAGGGGAGGCCGCACACTCTTCGTTGCATGTCTCGTCTTCTTTTTTTGTGCGGTGGTGGCCATTGGAGTTGCTGTGGATGCCCGGCGAGCGGTGGGGGTAGAACTCGTCGCCGCCTGGGATGCCACTCCCCTCCATCTCGAAGCTGCGTACGTAGCCGCCCCTCCTTCTGCAATCGTTGATGCATTGATTCGAGCTTGTGCCGGGGTCACCTCACAAAGCCCGTGAACCGCAGGGAGTTCTTTGCGGAGGAGACCTCGCAAGGATTCTGGGCGGTGGTCGACGGTCTGCACGCTCAGGGTGCAGCGGAGGACACTGACGACACCGAGGAGACGCTCTACGGCAAGGTGATGCAGCTCGCCAACGCACTCCTGCCCAGCTCCAGCAAGCGGTTGCTGCACTACGCGCTCCTCTCTCGCTACTACAGCCCCAAGGTTCGGGGCCATCACCCACTTCACTCTTCGCTCATTGAGTTGCGCCAAGTGGCCTCCATGCATGGAGCTGATGGTGTGTGTGTGTGTGGCGCGTACACAGGTGGAGATGTTCAGGCAGTATTCGCGAGGCCAGGCGGAGCACTGCCGGAACGCCGCATGGGTGCACGCGGGCACCCACATGTTGTGCACCCCCGAGGAGGTGCAGCGCTACCTGGAGCAGCCCAACAGGTGCGACCCCTGGGTCCCAGTGCTCGGTCGCTCAAACTGGTGGCTCACTCCGTCGTTTGCTCGCGTCGTGGTGGCTTGCGGCTCTACAGCGGGACCGAATCGGGCAGCGTGCCTGAAGCGACGCTTGTCTTTGGCGATCAGGAGCACCTCTATCCCAATGCCGCGCCCTCATCGGCGCCGCTGCTGGTGCTCTACGGCCAGGTCGGCTCTGGCAAGTTTACCCAATATCACTCAGTCATTCGGTAACGCTACTCTACACCCAAGCTTGGCCGGGCCAGTGTTCCACCGTAGCGCAGCTGCTACGGCCATTCACTCACTGGTGTACGTGCGCCTGGCCAGGGTCGCTGCGAGCGCTTCGACTGTCCGTTACGCTGTGCGGCACTACACGCCCGAGGAAACGGCCAAGCGCTTGATGAACGTCCAAGGTAGTGCCCATACCATTAATGCCGCGCATGAGCCCGTAAAGTCATCGGCATTAAGGAGCATTCAACTCCCCATGTTTGTGAAACATAAGGTTACGGCGTGGAGCTTGCCATTAAGTCGACCGAGTACAAGGTCATCGACGACAAGGTGCCGGAGAAGGACATGGATGACGATGACGAGCAGCAGTCCGGCCAAGAACGGGATACGACGGTACAGTGCTGAACCCTCCGCTGCAGTCGCTCGTTTTAACTAATTGGCAATCTGTTGCGTGTGTGAGCAGATCGAAGGCTTCCAGTTTGACAAGCTGAAGCAGCGCAAGCCAGAGCTAGCCACGGAGCTGGATGCCTTCAAGGAGCACCTGGAGATGGTTTCCCAGCAAAACGAAGGCTTCGAGCAGCTTCGCGCTTGGCAGATCAAGTGTACGTGGCCGCGATCCTTCCCGCTCTTCTTTTTGCGCAGCTCACTTCTACCAAGATGCTAACATCATTAACAGCGCTGGGCTACCAGGCCGCACAGCGCATTATGTCAGCCGGCGAGCCCCTGCAGCTCCTGCGCGACATCGCCCACAACTTCCCGCCCATTGCCAATTCTCTGGCGAGATTGCGTGTAGATGCCGACATCCGTTCCGAGATCGAAGACAACCAGGAACAGCTCGCCGGCCTGCACCACCTCCCTGGCAACTTCATCAACATGAACGGCCGCAACCTGGCCGCCGATCAGCTCAGTCCTTACGTGTACTGCCCCGCCAATACCGTTCATGCTTGCCCGACTCTGCTTTGCCTCACATTTGGCACTGCCCATTGGTTGCTAGCCTCTACGAGTTCATCAAGGACGAGTTGAGCAAGCTGGACGCGCTCAGCGTGTTCGGGCTCGGCCGCAAGGACTCGGAGAAGCTCCTTTCGCTGGTCCCCAGCACTCCGACCATTCGCTTCGACCTTCGCGATCGAGAGGTCTTCCCGTCAGGCAGCAGTACGCACGCAACCACACTCCCCACATCCCCCGCCTCTCCCGTCTTTGTTTTTCACCTCTGCTTCTTTTCTACTGCTTCGTCGCCGTCATGGCCAGCCCCTGCTACTGATGACCCCAACAACGTCAACGGGGCGATCCAGTTCGCCAACAATCTTGAGAAGGATGCGATGTATGGTCACTGGCCCGGCATCCATGCGGTACGTCGTAGCGCCTCTCGATCTCCCATCGCTCGTAGCCGTGACACTCCCAGCTCGATCCCGAGCTCTCTCTGACGTGTGTTCCTGAGTGCGTTCCAGCTGTTGCAACCCGTGTACCCCGGTCAAATGCGCTACATTAAGAAGAACATTCAGACGATGATCCTTGTCATCGACCCGTCGAGCCCGCAGGGCCTCTCTGTGATCGGCAACTTCTTGTACATGGTACGGCCCAAGTGACGACGCAGCTCTCTTCGCCCTCCCCCCCGTGCATGAACTTAGATACATTCGCTCTCGCCTCCAGTTGAGGCAAGGTCTGCCCTTCCGCGTCGGTTTCGTGTTTTCCTCAGGGAGCACCACCGAGTCGGCTTCCACGTGGGAGCATTCAGCCGAGAACCTGGCGAAGCTCGCCAAGGTACGTCCATTCTCCAAGTCATAGCTCAGAGGCCACCCTAGCCCTCAGAAGTCTCACGTCGGCTCCTTGCTGCGCTCCCTCAGGGCGAATCCGGCGACGCGAGCCAGGGCAGTACGGAGTCGGCCGACAAGGCGCCGCTGCCGGATAACTTGGCGGCGACCATCATCAAGACCTACTTCCTCCTCAAGCAACGATCAGGCGAGGGCGTTCGCCCCTCGATTTCTTCGGCTTCGTACGAGAGCTCTCGCCCCTCGTCGCTCGCTGTTGGCCACTGAAATTATGTGAAATGTTCGCAGCTCGGCCAGTCGGAGGAGGAGGCCGCTGAGGTCACTGAGGAGCGGGTCTGGCAGGCCTTCACCGCCTTTATGCGCCAGCAAGGCGGCTCCATCACGCAGTCCGAGGTACGACCCGAGTCCTCTCGAGCCCCAGGGCCGGCGTGCTGACACCGCCGCCGACATGTGATGTGAACTGCCAGTGGCGCGAGGGTATAAAGAGCGAGGCGGTGGCCACCGAGTACCGGACCATGCAGCGCTACATCGAGCAGAAGGGCATCGCCCTGTTGGACCGCGGCTCGCAGTACATCTTCACCAACGGCAAGTTCCAACAGATCCCCGCCGACTCCTCCGTCGGCTCTGCGGTACGCACTATGTCCATACCCCGCCTTAGCTTCCACACATGTGAACACGCGTGGCACTTCCTCTTTTTGTGCTGACCCGTACAACGTCGATACCACCGCACGACACGCAGCTCCAAAACCTCCTCATGCAGGAGACCTTCTACGGCTACTCGCGTTTCCAAGAGGCGGCCTACAAGCGGGAACTCCAGCACGGTACGCGACGATTTACCGGCCAGTGCCCATCGACATGAAGTCAACCAGAGGTGATCTGACGTTGAGTTGGGCGTGACGCCGGCACAGTGGACGACCTGTGGTCGTGGATCCTGCAGGAGTCGTCGCCGGTCTTCGACCGCTTCTCGTCACTCATCTTCCAGACGACCGGTGAGGACGAGAACGGCTGGGTGTCGCTCGCCAGGCACAGGGAGCTGCTGGCCCCGGCCACGGCCTACCTCAGCTTCCCCGCGTCTGAGTTCAACCTCAAGGAGTACACCCACCTCGTCTTCGGCGACCTCACCACTCGGCCCGGGCTCACTCAAGCCCTGGAGGCCGTCCTGCGCCTTGCCGAAGAGGGCGTACGTCCTTGAGTGTGTGTGTGTGTGTGTGTGTGTGTGTGTGTGTGTGTGTGTGTGTGTGTGTGTGTG
>CDFE01064608.1:101128-177502 GCA_000826465.1 Acanthamoeba mauritaniensis | reverse complement strand
CACACACACACACACACACACACACACACACACACACACACACACACACACACACACACCGCGTGTATGCCTTTGTGGAAGGCTTGTCTGACTTCTGATTGCGTTTCCGTCACATCAGTCGCTGGTCAACAACGACATGGACATCCAGGTGCAGGTCGTTCTCAACCCGAAGCGCGACCTGACCGAGCTGCCCCTCAAGACCTTCTACCGCTACGTGCTCCAGGACGAGCTCATCTTCGACGCCGCGGGCAGGTACCTACACTGCCCCCCTCCCCCACTAAGGCTCGGCCCTGTGTAGAAACTCATCGATGCTTGCTTGGTTGCGTCCGTGTGTGACAGGCTGGCGCGGAAGGGAGAGGCGGTGTTCAACAACTTGCCGACGTCGCTGCTGTTGACCATGAACATGGACACGCCGCACTCGTGGGTCGTGCAGGCCGTGAGGTCGGTGTACGATCTGGACAACATCATGCTCAAGGACATGGGCAAGGAAACACGCCTCTCTGCCACCTTCGAGCTCCAGCACATCCTTGCCGAAGGCACGTATCCACGACACGACCAACGACACATGCGACTCGCCTGGCTAACGTTGTTGCGACACAGGCCAGTGCATTGATGTGGACAAGGGGTCGCCGGCTGTGGGCCTGCAGATCAATCTGGGCAATCACCAGCAGTCCCACATCACCGACACCACGGTCATGGCCAACCTGGGCTACTTCCAGCTCAAGGCCAACCCCGGCCTGTGGTGGCTGTCACTGGGCAAGCGGTTCGGCGACGAGCAGCAGGAGGGCATTAGCCCCTACCAGCTGCTCGCGACGGACGGGCGCACTCCGGTCCCGCGACTGGCCGCCAAGATTGACCGCTTTACCAACACCGAGTACTTGCAGCCCTACAAGGTACTCCAGCACGCACTTGAAACACACACACACACACACACACACACGACTAAGGCTGCCTCCGCTTTAGGTCAAGCGCGGTACCGCTCAGCAGACGGAGGGGACCAAGGAGGAGCTGGCCAAGCAGGACGGAGGAATGTGGGGCCAGTGGATGAGCTACTTCCAGGACTCGCAGAAGGACACCGCCGAGGCCGAAGCCAAGGTGCCACATGCCTAACATTCCACTCATTTTCTTGGCCTTTAGGTGTCCATTGAACTGACATGTTACCTTCCGTGTACGACGTGCGCACACGTACAGAAGGATGAAACGATTCACATCTTTTCGGTCGCGTCGGGCCACCTGTACGAGCGATTCCTGAAGATCATGATGCTCACCGTCCTGAAGAACACCAAGTCGCCGGTCAAGTTCTGGTTCCTCGAGAACTACCTCTCGCCCAAGTTCAAGGAGTACGCGCCGGTGTTCAGCCAGGCCTACAACACGAGCATCGAGCTGGTGACCTACCAGTGGCCCAGCTGGCTGCACCACGAGACTGAGAAGCAGCGCGTCATCTGGGGCTACAAGATTCTCTTCCTCGACGTGCTCTTCCCCATGGACCTGCGCAAGGTCATCTTCGTCGACGCCGACCAGGTACCCGCCTTACCGCACACACGCACCACTGCACACGCTTGCCTAACTGCAGCTGAACCACAGATCGTGAGAACGGACCTGAAGGAGCTGTACGACATGGACCTGAAAGGGGCGCCGCTGGCCTACACGCCGTTCTGCAGCAGCCGCACAGAGATGAACGGTTTCCGTTTCTGGGACTCGGGCTTCTGGAAGAACCACCTCGGCGGCCGTCCCTACCACATCTCCGCCCTCTACGTGATCGACCTCAAGCGATTCAGGTTCGCTATTCGACCCCTCGCCACACCACACCACACCACACCACACAGCTAAACGCCGGCGCGCGTGCGCACACAGGGAGATGGCTGCGGGTGATGTGATCCGTGCCACGTACCAGCAGCTGTCGCAGGACGAGAACTCGTTGGCCAATCTGGACCAGGATCTGCCCAACTTCCTGCAGAACCGGGTACCCATCTTCTCGCTGCCGCAGGAGTGGCTCTGGTGCGAGACCTGGTGCGACGACGAGTCCAAGGCCCGCGCCAAGACCATCGACTTGGTACGGCCACCACCCGCCCGCTCCAATGTCCAATTGAAAAGCTGACGCTGCTCACCTGTCGCCGCCGTTGTTGTGTCCCAGTGCAACAACCCGTTGACGAAGACGCCCAAGCTGGAGAACGCGGTGCGCATCATCCCCGAGTGGCGCGACCTTGACGAAGAGGCCAGGAGCATCGAGGAGCGGTACTCCAGCTCCTTCGCGTCGTCGTTGGCCACCACAGTCCCCGACGCCGCCGCAGCCGTCGATCACGTCCCGCCACCCACCGCGCCCTTCGAAGAGATCCACGCCTGAGTGGCCCACACGTTGATGCCCACGTCAGCGTCTCCAGTTAATTGTTTTATCTGAAACATGATATTCTATTTTATTTATCTTTGTTTGTTATTATTTTCACAACACATTAAAGATGAGCACGAGCGTCAGGTACGGCTACGTGGACGGGTGTAACAACGAGTACACCCTCGATGTGGACCCGCGGACGGGGGAGGCCGAGTTTGACTACCGCCCCATCACACGAATGGAGAGCTCGAGCGGGCACTACAGCGGCGGCAACCCGGCGCACGGGAGGCTGGCCAAGCCGCTCGTCGACCAGTTCGTGCAGTGGTTCGAGCAGCTGCTGGCCGCTACGGCCAGCCACACGACCGTGCGGACCATGGGCTCGGCCATCTTCCGCCGCGAGAAGTCGGGGGCCACCACCGCGCGCTTCATGCTGCCCTTTCGCGACGCCCAGCTGGAGCAGTGGAACGTGTTCGTGGAGTCGCTCAAGGTGGCGGAGGGCGTGCACCAGAGCCCAGGGGAGGACGAGGACGAGGACGAGGCGGGCATAGACATAGACATCCTCCGCCTGTGAGAGCAATGTGTTGTGTGTTGCGTGTCTTTGAATGGCAATCACCCACCGTGAAGGGTAGAGATGAACACCACAACGTCGCCGTCCTGCACGTCGTGCTCCAGCCCGCCCAGCAGCTCCCAGTCGCAGTCGTTCACCAGCACCAAGATGCCCGGCCGCCTGGTTGCCCCCGGCCAAGTCAGCGAGAGGCCTGCACGCGCGCAAAGAGCGAACAGGGGCAGAGGTACACAGTGCCGTCGACGACGAAGAGGTCGGGTCGCTCCTTGATCAGGTTGTCCTTGATGTGGACGAGGAGGTCCTTGAGGGAGATCACTGTTCGGTCGGGCAGCTCAACCTCGTGCTTCGCCACCTTGTTGAACAAAATCTCCAGACCCCCACTACGCACAGATCACGAGCAAAGCGATTAAGCTCGATTCCGCTTCATTCGCGGATCAAAGGACGCGGGGAGGGGGGACTCCTTGGGCCTAGCGCCGTACCTGAGCTCGATGGTGATCTTCATCTCTTCCGATCTATTGTTTTTTTGTTAATCTGCATTTATTTTTCCTTTTCCTTTTCCTTTTCCTTTTCGGCGTGGGCAGAGAGCAGCGCAAGACGAGCGTTCTCACTCTTCTTCCTCAAAGTACACGCTCATGTGGGGTAGCCAGGCGTGGTGGTCCTGGTGCTTCCGCTTGACCGATGACGAAGAATGGATCCCGATGTGCTGATCGGTGACAAGAAGCAAAAGAAAGAGGCGTGTCGTGGCGTGGAGTGGAGATCAGCCGAGAGAGACGCGGACTGTCATCGCGGTGGGGCGTACCTGGTACAGGTGTGGAATGGTTTCATAAACCACGCCGCCCACGCCTCGCGCGCAATCGCTCACCAGCAGATCCACGCCTAGGCAGAGGGTGTGAGAGAGAAGTTGGCAGGCGCGTGTTGACCCCGGTCGAAGCCTGCTGCTGCTGCGTGAACGTACCGAGCGGGTAGAGGCGGTAGTCGTTCATGTTGATACAGCTCACCATCTGCTCGAACATGGGGTCGTTCTTGAAGAACTGGGCCTGCGCACAGCACCGCGCCTTGGTCATGTGAATGCCGTCGGCCTTCCTGCTCGAGGCGGGCATCATCGCAACACCCCGGTGAGTGACATCGATCACAGGCCAGGCCAAACCAGTACGATCCCGGGAGGAGCTGCACCCACCTGGTGGCGAAGAAGTTCTGCTTGGTGACGCACACGGGGAAGAGCACCGCGGCGGGCACGATGTTGACGATGAAGAATAGACACAACAGCGTGTTCCAATCGTTGGTGATGATCGTCCGCCAGTCCTTCAGAATCGGCACCACCACGCCCTCGCCGAGGCCTCCGAACCCCTCCGACCGCCTCGTCTGTACATGCTGCGCACTACGATGTGAACGCCAAGGCTTGTTGTTGGGTGGACTGGGGGAGATTACGAGGCCTCGGTGTCGCCATCGGGCGAAGAAGAGATAGGCCACGTAGGCAGCGATGGCGAAGAGGCCCCAGCCGACGCCCCACGAGACGAAGAAGGCGATGTCGTCGTTGTTGAGGTAGAGGTCGAACTGGTCGTACTGCTCGGCCATGTAGAGCTTCACTACGGCCCAGTCCCTCTCCTCGGGCCTCTCGCGCCGAATGTCGAGCGCCCTGGGCGGCCCGCCGACCGCGCGCTGGGCCTCCTCGTTGATCAGGAGCTGTTCGTCATCGTTGGCCTTCTTGGAGGAGGTTTGCTTCTGGCGGTACTTGCGCTGCTCCCACTCTTGCTCCAGCGGGTGGACCTGGTTCATCAACCGCGTGTACCAGTTCCGCGCAGCCCACACGTCATCCTCGAACAGAATGATGTACTTGGGATTCCTGAAACACGCACGCACGCACGCACACACACAACACACAACACACACACACACACAATCTCGAATGCGTGAGCTAAGGGTGCGAGGTATGTGTGAGTGAGGCGCACCTTCGGCGGCATTGCTCGAGGCCGTAGACGTAGTCGCCTCGCTCCTTGGCGAGCCAGTAGAGGAAGGCGTCCTCCTCCTCGGAGAAGGGGATTGGCTCAGGGCGCTCCTCATTCTTCTTGATCACCGTCACGCGGGGGATCTGCCGCAGCAGGTTCAGGTCGGACTCATAGGTCGGCGTCGTCTGCTTCACGTCTGATGTGTCGGACCGACAGACGCCACGGTTAGTGGAGCACGCGCAGAAGGAGAGCACTGAGGTGGAGGCTGTATGTACCTGCATTGACGATGAGAAGCTCGCTGTTCTTCCTCTGCTCTTCTGTGAGCCCGCGCAGTACGGAGGCTGCGGACTGGAGCAGGTACCTGTGCCGCGACGTCCACACGACGAAGAGGGGTGAGTGCAGAGTAGAGAGCATCGAGCGGTACGGTACGGGAGCGGAAAAGCGTCTACCTCGCGCCATGTCGGTCCACTGTTGTGATCACCATGCACAGCTCCTTTTGGCCTGCAGCTCACCACCGGTCATATTATTATTATTATTATTATTATTATTATTATTATTATTATTATTATTATTATTAAAGGTCTATTATAAAATAGAAATCATCACAAAAATATCAAAAAAAACGTTGCCAATTTGTTTTTCATTTATCACGTTTGCGACATGAAAATGAAGGGCAAAGAATGAAGACGAAAGGGGAAAGAGGGGACAGGTACCAGAGACGTCCTGGTGGCCCTCCTCTTTGGCGGTGTTGGCAAAGGAGGACAGATAGCGCAGGGAGTGCTGCACGCGTTGGTTCTCGAGCTCGAAGAGGGTCTGGCGGTAGGGCGCAGCGTCGAATACGCACGACCCGAGTGTGGATCGTGCGTGGAAGTAGAGGAAGAGGCCGTAGACAAGCCACGAAAGCAGCGAGACGACGAGCCACCGTCGGATGCAACGAAGGCTCACCGTCTCAAAGCGCACGCCCACGCGGCGCAGGTAGGTGTAGACCACACTGCCCGAGTTCTTTTTAGGTGCGTAGTGTTGAGGTGGATCGGCGGATTGGTCGTGATGCGCCAGATTGCGCAGATTGTGAGTTGGAAGATGCATTGAGGATGAAGAGGATGAAGATCAACAGATCCTCGTACGAAGAGGTGCCTCGCCGGACCAGAGGATGGATGGGACGTGGCTCGAGTTGATGTGAGAAAATAAAAATAAAATGTTTTTCTCCACCTGGGCGAAGATTATTCAAATCAAATGCAGCGTTCTGTGCTGGGTGGCCTCCGACCGTTCTCCCCTCTCCGGGGTACGGTCGCGTACTCTTCCTCCCTCCGTTCTACCACGCCGCTCGCCCTCGCTCAGCGCCGATTCTATGGTACATCCGCGATTTAATTGAATGAAATCTGGCGCTCTAAATGAACACATGTGGGATATCAGCCGAAGAAGCGGCAGTGACGCCACAGGAAGGCGAGGCGGCAGCCCCCGTCAAGAAGGAAAAGAAGAAGAAGGAGAAGAAGGAGAAGAAGGCCGCCAAGGCTGAGGCTGAGGACGAAACTCTCACTGCCGGAGGCCAGAGTACGCCCCCCCTTCATGCAAGGACGGAGGCTGCTTATCGCGGCTAACCTCACTTTGGTGCTTCAGAGCTGCACGTGAAGAGGAAGCTGTGCCGGACCCCTCCCAAGAAGAAGGTCTGGACCATCATCGGTGAAGGACGTCTCCTGGTGCGTTTCCCGACTCGCTGGCGTTGGTCCGCTCGCTTGGTGGTCTGTGCTGCCGCTGCACTTCTTCCGTCCCCGCCTGCATTCGTCCTGTCGTCTTGTGCTGTGTGCAGATTGTTGTCGTGTTCCCTCCCTCCCTCCGCGCTTCCTCCTTGGCGAACGGCCACTGACGACCTTCCTTTCTGGCCCACAGGAGTTCGAGTTCCAGAACGACGATCTTCTGGACCATCCCACCTTTGTTACGCCCTACCCCTACGGAGACGAGGACTCGGACGCGGACGAGGTACGCGCGGCACTCAAACCCGAACTGCAAGAGACCCCCGGCGCTCACTCTTTCTCGTTCCGGTGCCGCCAAAACAGGTCGCCGAGGCCTTTGCCAACAGAGGCAAGAAGGGACAACATGACCGTGACGACAGCGACGAGTAGGCACACCTCTAATAAAGCTCTATCGACCACCGGTGACTACTGCGAGGACTTAGGATGGCCCCAGGGCGGCGCTCACGCCCCCCCCCCCACACGCCCGCTTCCTAAATCTTCGAGGAAATGGAAAGTCTAAAAAGCTCCGGCCAAAGAGCATCGGACGATCTTTGTTTTGTGCAGAATGAAGACGCGAAAGGTGGCACTTGCGGGAGTGTTGGGGTGGAGCACCACAGGAGCGCCTGTGCGACGGGGGTCATCGGTTCTATGGTTGCGAAGCTTCAGCACGGGCACTCGTCCTGCAGCTCCGCTAACGGCGGCGGGGTCAAAAGATGAACAGATTCAAAGGAATCGTGAAACCAAGAGCCTCCAATTTGTCTTCATTGAGGGCGAAGCAGCCACCGGCAAGGTACCACACTCGTACCACTCACTCGCGCCACCACTGCTCACCTATGGTGACGCTGTCCCTCGCGTAGAGCACCATATGTGAGTTGCTGAAGAGGCAGGGCTACACCGTTCAGTTTGAGGGCTTTGTTGAGCTGTGCAAGGAGGTATTTCCTCGCCTTCTCAGCGTGCAGGCTGCTACGCGGGGCTCTGATCGGGCTTATCTGGTGGTGGCGGGGTGGTGTCTGAACAGAACAGCCGATATTCACCTCAGGGAAGCGTGGTCTCCATCAAGTGGGTGTCGTCCATGTTCACTGCCATGGAGCGTCTTCTTCACCAGTTCGATGAGGTATCTTCAGCCCTTATACGTAACGGCGCACGGCCACCCTAACGCCTCTGGCTGCAGAAACAAGCCGAGATCAAGGATGGGGTCGTGTTCTTCGATCGATCCTTCTTGACGCCCTACGTCTATACTCGCGGCTCGTTGAACAACCTTTACGTTTGTGACGCAATGAAGTGCGTTGGTCTCTCTTGATTGATTTGTCCTCAGCCCGTGTGACTGCTTCAACTCACCCCGCACATCCACCAGGGAGATAAAGGAGGTGTTCCCCTGCACCACCGTGCTCTGCAAAACTGCCCTCGCGACGATCGAAGATCGTCTCTTGCAGCGCTACCAGCAAGGCGACGCACAAGCCAAGGTACCCGGGGTAGTGTGTGCGTGTTCCTTTTGGGCCAGTTCTGATGATGACGATGATGTTGGATGTCATGGCGCACAGGACATTCGAAAGAACTTGGGCGAACTGGACCACGCCTACATCCAGAAGGTGCACAACAAGTACGCCGAGCTGGAGCAGGACGGCTGGTTCGACCACGTGCTCGACACCTCAGCACCCGGGCCGCAGGTTGTCGAGAATCTCCTTTCCACACTGCGACAGGCGGCCATCATCAACAGCCACGACACTCACATATCTTCTCACTAATAAGCCATTCACACACAAAGAACAAAGCACGAAGCCGGTTCTTCTTCTTCTTCTTCAACACCACCGATCGGTGGGTGGGCTGTCGGAGTTGAATTCCCATAAGGTGCGGGAGGGGAGGGAGACTCAAGTTGCCGGCAAGGACCCGGGATCGCTTCCTCACGCCTGAAGTTGTTGAGTGTTCGTCGGTGGCTAGCTCCCGCCGGTGGACAATTAGTCAAGGCCAGACACAGCGAGTTGGGCAAGGAGTACGGTTCATATGCAGTGGACCGTCCTTCGTAATCAACTCCTACATCTCCCTCTGATAATCGCAAAGAAAAAGAAAACACGGCCCAGTGCGCCATGAAGATGGAACAGCCAGATGGAGATGAATGGAAGATTTACTTTATGAGCTTTTGAACGATGTAGCAGTCTCGGGGCTCGATCCTCTTGTAGTAATCCTTGATGGTCTCCACGATTTCGAAGCCAAATTTCTTGTAGAAACTGATCGCCTCCTCGTTGCTTGTCTGCACGTGCAAGTAGATATCGTCCACGTCCCTCTTCTTCGCTGTCTCAATGGCAAATTCGAGCAGCTTGCTGCCTGCACAATTGATTTAAAGATTAATTCGAATTGGCCACAATGTACACTGGCCACTGCCTCCGGGCACTGAGAATGAAGGTTTCGTGGACATCTACACTCTGCAAATGCCACGGTCACTCATTCGGCTTACCTATTTGCATCTGCCGGTAGGGAGCCAACACGCCGAGGGTCATGATGTAGAGTCGCTTGCCCGACCCGGACTGCTTGTTCTCCACTCGGCAGCACACGCCACCCACCAGGACGTCATTGAAGAGTGCGAGCCGAGTGAGGGTGGGATCGTTGAGCAGGTCTCGGTAGAAGGTGTCGTTGTAGTTTACTGGGAAGACAACCGTATTGAGCAATCGAAGCTGCCCCACATTCTTCTCCGTCAATTCGCCAAAGACGACGGGCTGCTCCCTCGCCCCCTTCTTGTCGGCCACTTCGGATTGCATTCGATGTTACAAACAAATTGGCTAAATCTTGGATTTAGCAGTATTTTGTGTCGAGTGTCGGCAAATATAGCCTGCGCACTTTTGGCGCCAACGCTTGCGCGCCAAAACGCTGTGAAATCGGCAGCAAAACAAATCAGCCTGCACTCGTGATCAAGTCAAGGTGCCCTCAAATCCGATCTCAATTCTTCTCTTGTGGAAGGGGAAGAAGCGGAGAGGATAATTGCAAGAAGTAAACGAAATGGAACAAATGGACAGCGAAGAAGCCCTCTATTGGAAGAGGAAGAAGCAGCTGGAAGATGAGCAGGCCGAACAAGCTCGTGAAAAGTTCGTTCTGCTCGTCTCTTGCACAAGTCTGCGCAATTTGTTAACAATCACCTGCAGCCAAGAAGCACGGTTCGGATTCGGCCGCGTCGAAGGCGAAGAACGCACAGGATGGCTGCTGAACATGCAGCCGGTAACCCTCTCTTCCTCAAGACGAGTTGCATTTCTGGAGCTCAAGTTCACAATTCACCTTTGTCCAGACCACCATGGAGGAAAAGGAGACCGGAATTACCAAGATGGCAATCGATTACTACTTCCTTCAAGATGTACGCCCACACCACGCTCGCTCCCTTTCTTCCACATTCGTTGACTAAGGATCTTGGTTTAGGATGGCTCCACCTTCAAAGTGACAGTGCCGCACAGCCCCTACTTCTACCTCGACGTCAAGGTGCTCTCCCTTTCTTTCGGCATGTCGTGCTCTCGCGCGTGCTCACCGCGCCAAGCAAACAGGAAAAGTTCATTCCGGAGGTGGAGGCCTACCTCAAGCGCAAGTATGAGGGCGTGCAGAACATACAGTCAGTTGACAAAGAGGACTTGGAAATGGTGCGGCCCTCCTGGCCTTCCTCTTGCACGGTGCAACCCTCGCGGTGGTTGTCGCTAACACTTTCCATCACTCCGACACACAGTCCAATCACTTGAACGGACTCCGTAAGCGGTATCTCAAGATCAGCTTCCACACCATCAAGGACCTCCTCGGCATGAGGAAGGATCTCATGAAGATCATCGACGCCAACAGAAAGAAGAAAGGACTCGGCTCGGCCTACGACGGAGATCTCGGAATGTACGTGCACACTTGCTTTGTCCACCGGTGGCTACGGTAGGTGGCCGACCTTCCAATTCCCCACAGGCGCAGCGTCTATGGAGAAGCCAAGACTAGCAAGCATGGCTCGTTGAAGGATCACATCATCGACATCAGGGAATCTGATGTGCCCTATTACATTCGTTGCGCCATTGATCACGGCATTCGTGTGGGTCTGTGGTATGACATCATCCCCGTGGAAGGAGGTACGGTCCTCAGAAGATCCCTTCGGCGTTGCCCCGAGTCGCTCATTTGGTGCCGTGTGCAGGGTTCGAGCTTCGCAAAAAAGACGACGAGCACCGACCTGAACCGAGAGTATGTGCCTTCGATATCGAGACCACCAAGCTGCCCCTTAAGTTCCCCGACCCGGAGTTCGATCGAGTGATGATGATTTCGTACATGCTCGACGGACAGGGCTACCTTATCGTCAACCGGTGCGTGATAGTTGAGGAAGCGGGCACTTTGGTATGGCGACTCACTCTTTCGGCTTTCAACATTAACGCAGGGAGATCATCACTGAGGATATCGACGACTTTGAATATACGCCCAAGCCAGAGTACCCCGGGCCTTTCATTGTCTGGAACGAAGCCGATGAGGTATGAGCTCCCTCCCTTTTCTTGCGGTTTTTCCTAGAGGTGTATTGTTGATTCACTTCATGTTCGCTTTCAGGTTGGTCTCCTCAGGCGCTTCTTTGATCACATGAAAGAGGTCAAGCCCAACATCTACGTCACGTTCAACGGCGACTATTTCGATTGGCCGTTTGTCGAGCGCCGAGCCGAGGTGCACGGCATATCCATGTTCAATGAGATTGGCATGTGTGACCGAGCTAAGGAGGTACGCTGCTCGCCTGTGGTGATGTAGCTTCGATGTCTCTTACGCTAACTGCTACCGACCACCAGGGAACGGCTGCGGAGTACCGATCTCGCTTTGCCTCGCACATGGACGCCTTCAAATGGGTGAAACGAGATTCGTACCTGCCGCAGGGCAGCCAAGGCCTGAAGGCCGTCACAAAAGCCAAGCTCGGCTACGACCCGTTGGAGTTGGATCCCGAAGACATGGTGCCGCTTGCGAGCAGGGACCCGAGGAAACTGGTACCTCTTCTCTCCTTGCCGCGTTTGACGTGGTGCTACAACGCTGCTAACGGCACCATGCTCGACAGGCCTCGTACTCAGTGTCAGACGCCGTCTGTACCTACTACCTCTACATGCAATACGTGAACCCCTTCATCTTCTCGCTCTGCAATATCCTGCCCATGAACCCCGACGACGTGTTGAGGAAGGGCTCGGGCACCCTTTGCGAGACGCTGTTGATGGTGGAGGCCTTCGTCAAGAATATCATCTATCCCAACAAGCAGGTACTCATCCACACACGCCACGCACATCTTGTTGGGGCCAACCCACCAAGATGTGTGGTTCTTGCCTTATTCGGTGTTGGTTCCCGATTCTCACGCTGGCTGGTTTCAGGAATCCGATCCTTCAAAGACATACAAGGGCCACCTGCTGGAGTCAGAGACCTACATCGGAGGCCATGTCGAGTGTCTCGAAAGCGGCGTGTTCAGAAGGGACCTGCCCGTCAAGATGCGCATCCACAAGCCGCACGTGCGCCAGGTACTTACATACTCACTCTAGCAGACGCACATTCACACCGCGTGCGTGCACTCAATCCCTCTTACTACTTCCCAGCTCATCGAAGACCTGGACGCTGCATTGGAGATGGAACTCGAAGTCAACGGCCTGAAGAAGGAGGACGTAGGCAACTTCGATGCAGTACGAGACGACATCACTGCGCAGTTGTCCTCGCTCCTCAGCCTGGAGGAGGACAGCGAGCGGACCAAGGAAAAGGAAGAGCTCATGAAGAAGAAGGACGCCATAGTTGACGACGCCGACGACGAGTGGCTCTACGTCAAGACTCTGCCCGTCATCATGCATCTCGACGTTGCCGCCATGTACCCCAACATCATCTTGACGAACCGTCTCCAGCCGTCAGCCATCGTATCCCCCGCCACATGCGCCGTGTGCGATTTCAACAGGCCCGGTGCCACCTGGTACGCGGCTTCACACGTTTCCTTTACTTTTAGTGGGGGTGGGCAGCTGAGCTCACGCCCTCCTTTCTTCTGCAGCCAGAGGAAGATGAATTGGACGTGGAAGGGCGAGTACATCCCTGCCACCCGCACCGAGTATGAGCTCGTCAAGTCGAAGCTGGAGACCGAGTGGATCCAGAAGGGCATCCGCTTGCCCGAGGCCAAGCAGCGAAAGGAGATCCAGAAGCGGCTCAAGCAGTACTCGCAGACTGTCTACAAGAAACAGAAGGTCAAGGAGGAAGAGGAGCGGTACGTCGCAGCGTACATTCAACCAGACTCAAGAATGAACCCTGCTCATCTTCTACTTCTGCAGGGAGGCCATCGTGTGCATGCGGGAGAATCCCTTCTACGTCGACACGGTGAGGGCATTCCGTGACAGGCGATACACCTACAAGAATGCCCTCAAGGTATGGCAGGGCAAGCTCAAGTCGGCTGAGAATGTACGTTGCTACCTTGAGTGCGACACAGAAGAGCAACCACCACCGGATGCTCATCGACCTCGGTTATGTATAGGCCCGGTCCGAAGGAGATGTCTACAACGCAAAGGGAAGGGTCATCCTCTACGACTCCCTGCAGTTGGCGCACAAGTGTATCCTCAACTCCTTCTACGGCTACGTGATGCGGCGAGGCGCCAGATGGTACTCAATGGAAATGGCCGGCGTAGGTTCGTAGCTTCAAACGACGTTTGTGCACTGACGACGCACTAACCCAACTCCTCCCTCCAGTAACCCACACCGGAGCGCAGATCATCAGGCAAGCGCGCCAGTCCGTCGAAAAGCTCGGCCGTCCGCTTGAGCTGGACACGGACGGTATCTGGTGTGCTCTGCCGGATCAGTTCCCCATGACCTTCGACTTCAAGATCAAGGCGTCGGGCAAGAGGTACCCTCTTTTCACTTTCGTCTTCAGTGCTCGCTAGGGTTGCCCTCTGATGGTTTCAATGGTGCTCTTTCAGCCACATCTTCATGTACCCGTGCACGATGCTCAACAAGCTAGTTGCGGACCATTTCACCAACGACCAGTACCACACCACCGATCCTGACAATCCCGAACACATCGAAATCAAGAAAGAATGCTCTGTTCTCTTCGAGGGCGACGGTCCCTACAAGGTACTTGCGCACCCAAGCCCCAGAGCGAGGTCTTTTAAATTAACCTGCTGTATCCTCGCTCAGGCCATGATCCTGCCCGCCTCCAAGGAAGAGGGCAAGCTGATCAAAAAGAGGTATGCCGTGTTCGACAAACATGACAGACTCGTAGAACTCAAAGGTAATGCGGCATTCAAACAGATCAAGAGCTCTGCATAATCGGTTCTTACCCTTTGACGGTTTGCAGGTTTTGAGGTGAAGCGCCGAGGTGAGCTCAGGATGATCAAGGTATTCCAGGCCGAAGTATTCGAGAAGTTCCTCGAGGGTAAGACGCTCGAGGAGTGCTACGCAGCTGTGGGCAAGGTCGCAAACGACTACATGGACCTTCTCTACAACAAAGGCTCCAAGCTGCCCGACGAAGAGCTTCTCGATCTCATCTCCGAAAGGTATGGCGTCACTCTCTATTTCACGCCGCAAAGTCATCACTGATGCCATTCTTTGTTTGACAGCCGCAACATGTCAAAGACACTTGCGGAGTACGGAACTCAGAAGTCCACCTCTATCACTACCGCTAAGCGTCTGGGCGAGTTCCTGGGTCTCGAGATGATCCAGGAAAAGGGTATCACGTGCAAATATATCGTTGCTAAGGTGCTTTACCCCTTGTCAGCGTTTGCCTGTTGTAACGACAAACTCGACTAACTTCTTGTCCACAACTTGCAGAAACCCGCTGGCGCGCAAGTGACTGACCGCGCCGTGCCGGTCAAGATCTTCTCAAGCGAAGTGGCGCCGGAAAGGCGGCAGTACTTCCTCAAGAAGTGGTGCCAGGACGAGCGCATGACCAACTTCGCCATCCGCGACATCATAGATTGGGACTACTACATTGGTTCATAGCTCCGTCCCATGCCGGTGGTTGTGCCAGTAGGAAGACTTACCTAAGCATACCTACCCTACGTGAATACAGAGCGTCTCGGAGGTACGGTCCAGAAGATCATCACCATTCCGGCAGCCCTGCAGAATGTGGAGAATCCGGTCCCTCGCGTGGTTCACCCGCCGTGGCTCCTCCAGCGACTCAAGGAGCACAAGCAAACGAGGATCAACAGTCACTTCTTCTTCGTCAAGAAAATCGGAGGTGCGCCGTGCACACCCAAGCTCTGCACCACACGCGATCGTTACTCAACAACCACCTCTATCCGCAGGTGACAAGGGCAAAGACAAGGTGGTTGGCGACATCGAAGATGGGCTGATGCACCTGGACAAAGGAGCTGCGGACGGAGACATGGTCAAGTTCCCTCCTAAGGCCATCGTGCGGCTTCACAAGAGGTAGAAGCAAACCTTTCTCTGAAAACACATTGACTTGATGGGCTAGTACTAACATGCCACGCGCCTCTTAGGGGAAGGAATGACGATGTAGAGCAGGACGATGGCACCGCGGGTATGATGGACAGTCCACAGAGGCAACCGGAGAGAAAGAAGACCAAGGGGAAATCCAAGGCCGACGAAGAGGAGGAACTGCTGGCGGAGGAGACCACACCCGAACCCGATCAGGAGAATGACTACGTCGAGTGGCTGCGGTGGAAGAAGCGACAGTGGAAGCGCATGCGCGCATTGAGGAAGCTGAGGCGGAAGGAGGGTGCTCAACCGGGTACCTCTGTTGCCAAAGGTATGCGCCCATTTATGTTAGCCGTCTTCTCCTGCGCGGCCACGTTGGCTCACCCATTTGTCGTATTGTACAGGCGTCGGTGTCAACTCAGTGGTCTCCTACGCGAGGCGTCAGCGCGCTGCGCTGTTGGAGGGTATCTGGGAGATCATCGAGATCCGCCCTCTCGCACACTCTGTTAACCATTTCCGTACTTGGTACATTTTCCGCTCCGCTCATTGTGCCTAGCCAGCCCTATTCTCTAATCACTTTCCCGCTTTCCTATGTCCATCACAGGGTCCTTGTCGGTGATGCGCTGCATTCGCTCACACTCGAGGTCCCTCGGGTGTACTACATCAACTACCGCAAAGCGCCGAGCCCGCACGAGCTGGTAGCCTCCTTGCCACTGACATGGAAATTTGTCGCTTGTGTGACTAGCTCAATGGACCCACCCTCTTACGCCCGCACAGCCGCCCAACGCAACGAAGGTAGATAAGGTTGTTCTTCCCAGGAACACGGAAGTGCAGCACCTGTACCAGGTTCAGGCAACCGAGCTGGAGTATCAGGGCATGCTTCTCGATCTAGAGACCAGACAAAACGTCGAGGGCATATACGAGGTACCTTGAGACTTATCGAGGGGGTGTGCTCGTGAGGCCCTCACCTTTTTTGCTTCCACCAGACACAAACTCCACTAATCTTCCGGGCGCTGGTGCATGCCGGAGCTGTTTGTCGACTCACGCCCGCGGCGAAGAAGGAGCGACGCAGGCAGGATAGCGACATCTTCTCGCTGCTCGAGGCACGTGATGATCTTTCTGCGTTTACGTTGGGCTTGCTCGTTTCAAGTACTTATGTCATTTTTTCCCTTGCAGTTGGACTTCATGCCGGCGGAGGGAGGCTTCAAGGTCGCGCCGGCGCTGGTGAGCACGCAGGCCGCGCAGCCGTATCTGAGCAACCAGACGGACCGCTACCACAACATCTACCTCTACTGCAGCTTTTCGACCGACGGAAAGCGCGGCATGATCGGCATCTTCCCGTCCTGGGCACCTCCCGGCTCGGAGGACTCGCGCAAGCAGGCCCACGTCCTCGTGATTCACCCCTACAGCCGCAACCTGACCGCCACGAAGGGGGTGGAAAAGCGCTTCTCCGGTACCGCCCTCGCTCCCTCGGCTTTGTCTGCGACTGTCGGTTACTTAAGCCGACAACTCTGATCTCTGACCTTTCTGCGCAGACAAACTGCCCGATAGGGAGCACGACGTACAGCGCTTTACGAGCGTTACGGAGGCCCTCCGGTCCGTCAACAAGCGATTGAAGGAATACAAGGACCAATCCCACAAGCCCACCGTGCTGGTATGCTCCACCCCCCTTCCGCCGAAAAGCAAGACCGAAGCTGGGCAGCCTGCTTACGAAACCGTTCTCGACGCGTCAAGATCACGCAAACGGCCGTGGAGGAGGACCGCCTGGAATCGTACTTCCCGGCCATGCGCGAGTTCCCTCGTACGGCCATTCCTGGCAACGAGCGGGACAACAACTACCCTCCTCTGGCCTGGGAAGATTACGCCGCTGACGTCCTCATCTCTCGATTCGGGTACCGTCCCGCTGAAATGCTCCCGTGAGCGCACAGAAACTTGCTGCTGACATCGTACCCACCACCATCGCAGTGACTCGGCTCAGTGGTGGGACTCGCAGGTTGGAATGTGCAACTATGCCAACGTGCCCATCGGCAACATGACCTCGGACTGCATGGTTCTCATCTCCGATATCCTGTTCGCACGGTAATCGACCCTCATCCTTGGAGTGTGTTTTTGTGTGTGTGACTCACTCCTTTCTTGGCCTACGACTTCCAGCATGCTCAAGAGAGACAATCAAGTGTTGTGGGCGGCGGAGCGAGAGCGACCTGACTTTGCCGGCAAGGAGGGCGATGACAACTTCTTTGACTCCATGGCCACCACAGACGAAATGGTTCGGGAGCAGCCTGACCCTCACTCCCTCTCGCCCTACCCGAATAACCTCCGTCACGCAGTTTCGCTCACCCTCTCATTCGTGCAGCTCTATCCTGAGGTGGTTACTCCCGACTGTTATAGCTGCATCTGCGCCGAATTGAACATCCACTTGCTGGCGATGAACACTGTGCTGGAGTCCAACCGTATCCACGAGATAGAGGGCACCGCCGCTGACAACGTAGTCACATTCAGCTTCACGGGGAGCGACGTACGTCCTGACCTTTCGCCCAGCCTTCCCTCGTTCGAGTTACATGTTTTCGGATTGGCTGAGATTCCAACTCTTGGCCCTACATCAGGTGCTGCGCGTGGACGAAGCGTCGGGCTGTGGCAAGGCCTTCAGCATGCTCAAGGCAATGCTCGGCCGATGGGATAGCGACTGCAACCAGGGCAACAATTACGCCGACGTGTTGGTCACACACTTCTACCGCTGGCTTTCGAACACGCGCTCGCTGCTCTACGACCCCGCGATCCACCGATACGTGCAGTTGCTGATGCGCAAGGTCTTCCTCCACCTCATCGCCCAGTTCAAGCACCTGGGCGGTAAGATCGTCTATGCCACCTTCAACAAGCTCATCATCAGCACGAACAAGCCTGAACTCGAAAGCGCCGAGCAGTACATGAACTACATACTCGGCGAAACACGGTATGTTACCCTACCTCCACACTTCGCGCGCCACCAAGCGGGGGCACAGTAACTGAGCCAGTTGTCGCTCCTCCTGCAGCAAAAACCCGATGTTCAAGTCGCTGGTGCTGGAGCCACGTCAATACTGGTACCGCCTTTGCTTGTCCGCTCGCTTGAAAATGTCGGTTAGAAGCTTACCTCCATGTATTATCGCCTGATTGTGTTAACAGGGCCACGCTGCTATTCAAGGACAGAGCCAACCACGGAGGCATTCCCGCCATCGACAAAGAGAATGTGGCGGTCGTGATGGGCGAGGAGAACGGCCCCCAGTCACAGAGTGACCAGAGCAAGGGGTACGTCCACATCTGTCCGCTGTGCTTGATGGCCGGTTACTCGACTCACGGGGGTTATGTGGAGCAGGGATGGAGAGTCGATCATCTCGCACTGGAACATGGCCGAATTCCTGCCGACAAAGCTGCAAGACCACTTCATCATCGCCATTTCTTCGTTCATTCTGAGCGTGCACAAGAACCGGCTGCTGCACTACAAGTTGCAAAAGGACAGAAAGACTCGTACGTCCCCTTTCTCGTGTGCAATTCAGAGGTTTCTTGCGTTAACTCTTGAGCGTTCAACAGTGGGCGATGCGTCCGAGACGAGCACGGGGAAGCGAGCGAATGTTCTCGATCAGCGCGTGTACTCAGAAGAGGATGAAGAGGCCTCCGAGGTGAAGGAGCTCAAGGAGATCATTCCCCTTCGATTCATGCAGAAGCTGTTCACCCTCGTGCAGGACATCCAGAAGATCACCGTTGAGATTTCCGAGGACCAGAAGAGGCGACGAGGAAGGTACGACTTGACCCTAACTTCTCTGCTCTCAAAGCCATTATATCGCCCAGCCACTGGACCAGCCGTTGAACGACACCTGCAGGTATCAATCGTTCGCCATTTCCAAGGCCATCGACAAGAACCCGACGCTGGAGTTCGTTAAGTTCGTCTCGCACGCCATGTCCATCGACAAGACCCTGCGACCACAGGTCACCCCTCCCCGTTAATTTCCGCCCAGCCCCACGAGTAGTGATCTGACTCCTCGACTCCCCATTCGCTTCGCTTGCAGACCGACAAGCTGCGCAAGAGCTTGTTGAAGCTCATCAACGTGATGCCGTTTTCGCAAGAGGCCCAATACCAGGAGCCGTGCCAATCGTTCCGCCTGCCCGTGATCTGCACCTTCTGCTCGGCCACGCGCGATGTCGACCTGCTGCGCGATGTCGACTTGCTGCAAGGTAGACACCTCAACCGCACGCAACAGATGTGGAGGTGGTAGTTTTGCTCATCCCTTCTTCCACCCGCAGGCGATGAAGGCTGGAGGTGCATGTACTGCAAACACGGCATCGACAAGCAGGAGGTGGAGATGCGGCTGGTTTCGATCTTCCAGAAGCACTGGTGCGTGCGCACTCACGTGTTGGTCGAGACCTGTGGTCAACAGCGTCACTTTCATTCCCATTCTCACATGTTCGCTCCTCACAATCAATGCAGCTTGGCGTACCAGTTCCAGGACGTTACGTGCAAGAAGTGCTCCACCGTGAAAGCCGACTTTATGGGCGTGCGATGCAAGAAGTGCTCCACATCCGACTTCGTGCCGCGGATCCCTCCGGCTCAGTTCAAGAAGAGGTACCCACACCCGAACCCGCAACCGTTTCGCCTTTGCGTGTGCCGCACACACACACACACATGAGCGCAATCTCACATTGTCGCGCGGTCCAGGATGCGAGAGTTCCTTGACGTGGCCGAGGTGCACCAGTTTGATTACCTGCGAAGCGCTGCTGAGGACGTCCTCTACGAGTGAGGCTGGACGTCCATCTTCGGCGCCTCGCGTTGTACTGTGTTTGTTCGCCGGATTGGTCGTTGGCGTTTTCGTGGTGCTAAGGCCCAACGCCGAATCGCTGGCCAGTGGCTGCACCACTCAGCTCACCACCACGCAACAACGATATATACTAAAGACACATTTCGATTTGCGCACACATCTGACCAAGATTGCACTTTGAGACTTAGATGGCGCAACAGAACTACCTTCGTCTGGGCGACACTGCCCCTGATTTCGAGGCCGACTCCACTCAGGGTCGCATCAGCTTCCACAAGTGGAAGGAGGGCAAGTGGGCCATCCTCTTCTCGCACCCTGGTGGTACGTGCACGACCCTACGCAGCGTGTTTGCTCTCTCATGTGCAATCTCTCGATACGCCCCACACCCTCATCATGAGCATTCTTCCTCCGAATCGTCCTAATCTTCCCAATCCCTTTAGATTACACGCCCGTGTGCACCACCGAGCTGGGCATGACCGCCAAGCTGCAGCCCGAGTTTGCCAAGAGGAACGCGCTCGTCATCGGCCTCAGCGTGGACAACGTCGAGGACCACCATGGTACGTCCGTGCGGCATACCTTCGTTGGCTCGCGACTGACACACGCTGCGTGCTCGCGCCGCAGGGTGGGTCAAGGACATCGAGACGACGCAGAACTGCACGGTGAACTACCCCATCGTGGCCGACCCGGACAGGACCGTGGCTGAGACCTACGGCATGATCCACCCCAACTCGCCCCACACCATGGCCGGCAAGCTCACCGTCCGCACGGTCTGGATCATCGACCCCAACAACAAGGTCCGCCTCAACCTCACCTACCCCGCTGCCACCGGTACGCTCCTCTTCGTCAGGCCTCGTGTGTGGTGTGTTGGTGTGTTGGTGTGCATGAAGCCGACCACCGGGTGCGCGCAGGCCGTAACTTCAACGAGGTGATGCGCGTGCTCGATGCGCTGCAGCTGACGGACAACTACAAGGTGGCCACCCCCGTCAACTGGGAGCAGGGCCAGGACTGCGTGGTGCTGCCCACCATCTCCACCGAGGACGCCAAGAATCTCTTCCCCAAGGGCGCCACCGAGGTCACCCCCTATCTCAGGCTCACCCCGCAGCCCAACCTTCCCTGAAGCACTCCCTCCCTCCCTCCCATCCAGCAAGATCCTGATGAAGACTCCTTCTACTACTACTACTACTACTTCTTCTTCTTTCTCTTTAACACACGAACTGAGCTCAGTGGTCGTCGGCCAGGCTGATGTCCTCCAGCGACTCTGCGCGCCGACCGCAAGGAGGAGGTGTCAGTGGGAACCGAGACCAAGAGCTCTCCTCTCTCTTTTGGAGGGAGGGGCAGGCACCAGAGAAGGGGTTGAACTCGAAGCTGTCCGAAGACTCGCCGAGGGCTCGAGGCGAGCCGGATGACGAAGATATGCTGTAGGGCGACGAGGTATAGGGGCCTCTGTTCCCCGAGAGCGCGCTGGCGGAGGCGGTCGAGCCTCGGTTCAGGCGTGATACTGCCCGCACTACGGGAGGGGCGCTGGCGGCCTGGGTCGACGATCTGCCACGCGAGTCGGCCACGCTCATCCGCCGCTTCGTCATGGTCGCCACCCGGCTCTTCTTGAGGATCTTCGCCCGGGCCTCAGGCGAGATGGTGACGACGTCGAGGAAGCGGCGCCGGCGCAGGGCCATGCCCAGGTCCAGGAAGAACTCCTCGGCCACAGTCTCCCAGTCTCGCGACCGCCACATCTCCCAGCCGACCGTGTACGTGACTCGAATGATGCGCTGCAAGCGCTTGTTTGTCCCCTCCGTCAGCCGGAACGTGCATCGATCGCCCATCGTCATTATGGTTTGACCTGAAGTGGCGGAGGTGATGCCACGAGGTACACGAACGTTAGCGCGCGGACGCAATGAAAGTGAAGGAGAGAGGTGCCGCACTTGGGTTGGACTCGACGATGTTCATGCCGTGGCTCTGCGCGATGAGGCGGATGAGCTCCATGATGGCCTCGGCAGGCGCTGTCAGCCGCAGGTAGACCACGCGTAACCGCTCCTCGGGGATGTGCAGTGTGGATTCCTTGAGTTCGTGAGCTCTCCTCATCTTCGGCGGCAGCGGTTCTGCACGAAGGTGCATGTGGGTACACGAACAAGATGGTGTTCAGGTGGTGGCATGTGGTACCTGTCATTGACCTGAGCACTCTGTACTTGGCCATCACCTTGCCCAGTCGGTTCCAGAGCGAGCTGTGGTCACGGTTGAGTCTTCATTTCCAGAAACGGCACTGTAGAGGGGGAGCCGTACATCTCCTCTTCGTCCTGGTAGCGGACATCGACGATGGTGTGCGAGAACTCGAAGGCGAAGCTCACCTTGCACTGCTGCCGGTTGCTGTCCATGGCGGTCCACTGTTCGGCGTCAACATCGCTCGTGCCGATGGTGAACCCGTGCTTGGTGACGAACAGCCTGCACATAGTCTGTGACACACATAGCAAGGTTATGGCCCTCGCAGCAACCACCACGCCCCACTCACCGGGCCATACAGACCTTGATGCAGGAGTGTCCAACATCCTTGCGCACGTAGGCCCGCCATGAGCCTCGAGCCTGCGAGAACGTGTCCACCGAGAGCGGGTCCACGACGGAAGAGGACCAAATCTTATGCATCCGCGCCACAACCCTCAACAGCCAGGCCTCCGGCGGAGAGCTTAGTTGTTCTGATTATTTCCCTCAACCTTTTCTCTTCTCTTCTGTTTTGCTCCAGCGCGAAACGACGCAACGAAATTTCGCGACCAAATTATTCGAGTAATTAATTGGCTGAATTCGAAAATATTTCCTGTAATTACGATCAACCAATTGAGAAACGGAAGAGAAGCGCGCCAAGAAGCGAGTTGTTCTACGCGCGACGAATTGGATCGAGTAGCGCAACTGCCGGCGCGTCAAGAAGCAAAAGGAAAAAGAGGGAGGTGGAGCGAAGAGTGAAAGCATTAATCAGAAACGACTATTCAATCTTTGCACTTGCGCTACAAAATGTCTCAGCCGGAGGTTGACTACACGCCCATCGGAGAGGAAGAGATGAAACTCGCCTTCCAAGCCATCGATCAAGAGCAGCGCGAAGGTGCGTTATGATTCTCATCTTTTCACTATTCCATCTTCAGCTCATCTTTTATCACTTTTAACAAAATCGCAACTCCTTCTACACGCGTGCCAACTTTCATCTCATCTGCTACAAATCTTCCCTTACGCCAGGGAACAACCAGGTCAACGCCAGCAACGCGGCCCAACAGCAGAACCAGCACCACCAGACCACGCAGCACCTGCCCGCCTACGTGCGCACCACGCCCGGCATCCCAACCCACTTCGACACGCCGCGGTCGGGCGGGCTCACGCAGCAGGCCGCCTCGCGCTCGGTGAGCAAGCCCCCGCCGGGCGCCAACGTGACCCAGCAGGAGACCCAGACGCAGCCCTACCAGCCCCAGCCGCCCCAGGCCAAGCGCCCCAACCTCTTCTCCCTCTCGGGGTCCTCCTCTGCAGGTTCTTCCTCTTCTTCTTCCTCTTCATCGTCGTCGTCGTCTTCTTCTCCTTTCTCCACTTCGTTCTCCTCTACAACGCCTACGTCCATCGCTGGGCAGCCGCGCACTTCGCCTCCGCGCGCCTTCACGCCCAACGCCCGCGGCGTCGGCGTAGGAAGCGGCGGCTACTCGGCGCCGTCGTCGGCATCGACTTCTCCCTTTTCGCCGAACGCCACCTCCCAGCAGCAGGGTCCCCTCTCCGCTGGCCAGTCTCCCTCCAATCACGCCGCCGCCTCTGGTCAGCAACAGCTCCAGCCGCAACAGCAGACCCAGCCGGGTGGCGGCTCGCCGTACGTGGCTCCGACGTCGTCCTACGTTGCAGGGCCAGGCGTGCAGGGTGGTGGTGGTGGTGGTGCGCCGATGAGCGAGGACGCGGTGGCGGCGGCCATTCAGCAGATGAAGGAGGAGGAACGGCGCCGGAAGGAGGAGCGGAAGCGGAAGCGCGAGGAGGAGGAGAGCTGGGCGCGCATGGTGCGCGGCAAGCTCGACCAGGAGGCCGAAAAGATCGACAAATACGAACAGTCCACCCACGACTCCAACCGCGAGCTCTACGCCCTCTTCAACGACCTTCAGTGCATCTCTCACGAGTTTCGTCTCCCCCTTCTTCTTCTCTTATCGTCTTCGTACTTTTGTTGACCGTTGGTTTTCGTGTGCTGCGCAGTTTCGGGATCCAGTTCGAGACGCCCGAGCTGGTGGTGGTTGGCATGCAATCGGACGGCAAATCGAGCTTCATAGAAGCTTTGCTCGGCTTCCAGTTCAACATCGTCGAAACCAGTACGGACGCTTCCCCGCAAAAGTGGCGTGCGTAGTAGTTGCATCGGCTGTCGTAGTTGTCTTCTCACCGCACCCGGGTCCTCTGCCGACCGTGTACTACAGACATAGGCACGCGCAGGCCGCTCATCCTCCAGATGATCAACAACCCGGAGAGGGACATCCCCAACTGCCGCTTCCGCAGGGAGAACGCCTACAACGAAGGCGAGGCGGGACAACAGGCAGTCGAAGCCGGTACCTACCGAAAACACGCACCCCCTCTGCACTGGCGCCAAGTCAATGCTGACAGGTCGCTCCTGCTAGATACGTGGGAGCCGCGCGACACACCGATCGAGGACCTGGTCCACGAGATCGTGAGGCGTACCAACGAGAAGGCCGGCCGTGGTGAACACGTCAGCGCCGCGCCCATCATCCTCCGCGTTGAGTACGCCCACTGCGCCAACCTGACCATCTACGACACACCCGGCTTCCGCCTCGGAGGCGATGTACGCCCCCTGGTCCCCTTGCTCTGTAGATTGTTGGTCGTTCACTCACTCCTTGGTCGCCCCCAGGAAAAACTGCGCGCCGACATCCAGCGCATGGTCGAGCGGCTGATGCAGCCCGCGAACCGCATCATCGTTTGCTTGGAGCAATCGACGGTGGAGTGGGCCAACACGTCTTCGCGGCCGATCGTGCGCCGCTTCGATCCCACCTTCTCGCGCACCGTGCTGGTGAACACCAAGTTCGACAACCGCGTGAAGGAGCTGCGCACGCCCGAGTCAGCGGCCAAGTACCTCATGGGCGAGAACCTGCCCGAGGGCAAGAAGCCCTTCTTCATCTCCCTCCCCGTACGCCGCAATCTCGACAGCGAGCGCTTCCGCGATGGCATCAAGGAATGCTATCTCGACGACTTCCGTCGTCTCCTCGAGATCAAGTTTCAAGAGCAAGAGTACGAACGAACTGGGTGTCGTGGAGTGCACGTGCGTTCATGACGAGCTAACTGAAGCGGGCGTGGCTACTAGTTTCGCCGAGCAGGTGGGATTCCACCGCGTGAAGGCCTATCTTGAGCGCATGCTCACCGAGAAGTACTACGCGAGCGTGCCGCCCACCCTCCACATGCTGGACAACATCTGCAAAGAGAGCGAGCGGGTGCGTCGTCGCCCCTTTAGCCCCCTTCACACCCAACAAGACAGGCAAGTCATGCTAACTCAACTCGCGTTCGGTTCAATTCAGGAATTGCAAATGGTGAGGCGTGAGCTCGAGTCCAACAATCTGGAGCTGCTGCGCAACAAGGTGAACCGCTACGTGCAGTCGTTCATCCTCCTGATCGAGCGTCTCCTCGAGGGCTCGATCATCGGCAGCCCCGACACCTTCGGCGAGACCCTGCAGGAGGAGAAGGCCGCCAGCGGCATCGGCGAGTGGCCGGCCCACGGCATCGAGTACGACATCCAGAACAGTCACTACAAGATCTACGGCGGCGCCCAGTACGAGCGCCTGCTCAACGAATTCGAATACGTCGCCCACAGCAAAGGTGCACATCTCCCTCGCGAGACTACACTCATTCATTTCGATCGATGCGGGGCAGCTCACGTTTGGTCTTCTTCTTCGTTTTCTTTTAGAGTTTCCCTTCATTTCTATTCACGAGGTGGCGTCGGCCATCGGCACGTCCAAGTACCACAACGTGCCGGTTTTCGAAACAGCGGTAATCTCTGCCCCACTCTTCCCACTCCACTTTGCTGTCAGTCAGACCGCGAGCGAGGCCACTCGAGTCTAATTCTTTCTCTCTTTTCATCATCCTTCGGTACGACAGGCAAGCGATATTGTGCAGATCAAGGCCCGCAAGGAGCTGCAGCCGCTGATCGACGTGGTGCTCGCACGCTGCTCGTACGTGTTCAAGCGTCTGTGCGACATCGGCATCTCGGTCATGAAGGGAGGCGAGAGCGGGGTGCTCAACGTCTACGAGCCGTTCATCAAGGAGCTTCGCGCCGTGTACGGTGGGTTCATCGACAGCGTGGAGGAGCTCTGTCGGTCGAAGCTGATGGACGACTTCGAGACCTTCACCAAGATCCTCGATTGGGACCTGCTCACCGGCCTCTCCGATCTCGGCAAAGAGTGCGCGCTCCCTTCATTTTCCTTTTTACTATTCTTTGGGTCGTCTTCTCTTGGGTTGCTCACGTTTTGTCGCCACACGGTGATCATAATGATGGTGTGTGACGGGATGATTGAAGATACGACTATCTCGCCAGGGATGCTGCACAGACTCACGAACGAGTCACGCAGATGATGCAACGCAACGAAGGCAGCGCCAGTACGTTCCTACCTTGAGGCGCACTTTTTTAGGACTAACGCCTGACGTGCGCCGTACGAAGTGAACATCGAGGGGAGCAGGTCGCGCAGGATCGGTGAATCTGCCTACAACCAAGTGTGCACCATGTCGGCGCGGCTCTTCGCTGGCATCCGCTTCTTCTTCGTCAAATACGTCCGCAACAAGCTCAACGCCTTCTTCCTCGACCCAATGTATACCTCCCTCCACGACCCTGCTTACTCTGCGCCTCACACACGCCACATTCGCGTTGGCCACACACACACACACACACACACACACACACACACACACACACACACACACAGGTTTCAGAGGCTGGGCGGTGAGGTGACGGATCACTTCCGTAAGCTCACGGACGATCGATTCTCGGAGCTGTTCGCCCTCGGTGCCGTCGAGCTGAAGGAGCGCGCAGTCATGCTGGAGAACCAGCTGGTCCACTGCACGGCGAGCCGCGATCGCTTCAAGGAGGGTACGTCCACGCTTCGCCTCCTCGATCCTTTCCATCTTCTCTTGAGGGCTGACCATCACCTCTTCTCCTTCATCAGTCTATCAGCGCCTGCTGAGCCGAGCCGACAACTAGCGAATCCCTCTCTGCCCCGACGTCAGTGTGACGTGCAAAAAATATTGTGTGGTGTGTTGTTAGCCTGTACATTTTCTTCCCTAATAGTAAACATGTTGTTGTTCCCTTTCCATCAAGCGCGTGTGTGTGTGTGCGTGTGCGTGTGTGCGTGTGGGAGTGTGAGTGTGCGTTTTGGCGTTGCAGCGGAAAGAAGAGAAAAGGGGGGAAAAACAATTTCACACACCAACCGAGGGGAGAGATGCGACGAGGGCGCATCGTGACGCGGGGCCTTGTCCCGCGCGAGCACGAAAGGGTGCCTGGGGCGGAACGGTTGCGGCTGCCAACGGCGTCGCCCTTTGGCTCCTCACCCCAACGCTCATTTCATGCAAGTGCCCTCCGCTCCTCATCGCGCCCCGCCTCTCCAAATCGCCCGGGGTCTTTACCGGAGCCGAGTGCCCCTCATCAAGGTGCCTACAGCTGCCTGCCTACTTGATTTGATTAGATTAGATTCGATTTGAATTGGATTTTTTTTACTTGATTTAATAAATTGTTGATTTATTTTTTGATTTATTTTGTTTTCTTATCACACAGAATTCAGGGGTATGGCGGTGGCATTCCTGGGCACGGGTTCGGGCGTGCCTTCGCTAGAGCGCAATGTCACCTCCATCGCCGTCAAGCTCGGTGCGTGCCTGCCCTCTCTCCATCACGGGCTTACCACTTGGGCGAGTATGGCGTCCGCCTCGCGGCTGATCGACCACTGCGCGCGCAGAGAGCCGAACCATAATGGTGGACTGCGGCGAAGCGACGCAGCATCAGTTCATGAGGTGTCCCGGGCTTACGCTCCAGAGCGTGGAGCACATTTTCATCACACACCTCCACGGCGATCACGTACGTGGCTCGCATGCACGACACACGCACCAGCGCACGATACACGTTTTGACGAGGCGCGTCGTGTGTGTGATGATGACGACGACAGATCATGGGTCTGGGCGGCGTCGTTCACGGGATCTGCTGCGGCCTGGAGAGCGGGCGGGTGCAGCCGCTCCACATCTATGGCCCGCCCGGCCTTCGCCGCTATGTTCGAACTCTCCTCGATACCACGCGGCCCACACTCGATCTGCCGTTGTTCATCCACGAACTTGTGCCCGCCGACCCTCGCCTTCAAGCCAAGAACAAGCCCGGCGTGCCCAGGCTCAGGTACACAAACACGCGTAACATTACGATGCCTCACATTTTCATTTCTATGTGGATGTATTCTTTGAATGTCGTGTATGTTCATTCGTTTTCTTTGTTCGTGCCACCAGAGACACGGACATACCGATGGACGAAGCAACGGGAACGTGGAACGTCTTCTCCGACAAGAAGGTCCGGCTGATCGATGGTCTGCTTGGTGATGTCACAGACATCTCGTGGTAAAGCAAAGCCATTTGGCTCTTTCCCCCGCCAACGAACACAGATCAGCGTACGGGCAGGGCCGCTGCAGCACAAGGTGCCCTGCTGGGGCTACGTCGTGAAGGAGGCCGACTCGCAGGGCAGCATAGACGTGGATCTGTGCGTCGCTAAGGGCCTGCCTCCCGGACCCCTCTACAAAGAGCTGAAGGCGGGTCGCCCCGTCGCTCTCCCCAGCGGCACCATGGTACGTACGATGCGGGTCTCGCCCAGCCGCTCGACCGACCGCGATTCACTAACTTCGCGGTATTGGGCCGCAGTTGCATCCGTCGGAGGTGGTGGGTCCGCCCAAGGTGGGTCGGAAGCTGGTGGTGTTAGGGGACACCTGCAACTCGAGTGGCATCGCGGAGATCGGTCGGGGCGCCGATCTGCTGATCCACGAGTGCACCCTCCCCCGCCGACTCGCCAGCGAAGCCTACAAGCGAGGACACTCAACCGCCGGTACGTATCGAGCGCCCATACGAGTTGGGAGGCCCCGCTCACTCGTGAACGATGACCTCAACGCAGCCATGGCGGGACGATTCGCCAAGAGTCTGCACGCAAAGAAACTCGTCCTCACCCACTTCAGCGCTCGCACGGCTACTGCCGGTGAGGTGCGTTGCGCCTGCTTGCGCGTGTTCCTGTCGTCCCCTTCTCTTCTCCTCCTTGTGGCGAGCGCACCTGGCGACATTGATTCACATTTCTTTCTTTTGCATTTCCACCTCATCAGGAGAGCGTTGAGGACATGGTGAAGGAGGCGGGTCAGATCTTTGGCGGGCCTGTGGGGTCAGCTCATGACCTCATGTGGCTGGAGGTGCCACCAACAAGATAAGGGTTTGCTTGTTTCGTTTTCGCTTATCGTTTCGTGTTTCGTTTCGGAAGCGAAACGAGAAAGAGAAAAGCGGGAGAAAACGGAAGAAAAAGAGATAATCTGATTGATAGCATTGAAGAAGGTGAAGATGAGGCGCTTCGAGAAGCTGAACCCGACCAAGTACTGGCTGCCCAACATCCCGCTTACGCTGATGCCTCCGGCACGCAACCTGCCCTCCAACAAGTTCGTGCTGCGCGTGCAGCCCAACATCACCAAGGTCGAGCTTCAGAACTACATCTCCCAGCTCTACGGCGTCTCGGTGACAAAGGTCAACACCATGAACTACGAGGGCAAGCTCAAGCGAGCTCCGCGTCGCGGCAAGTTCTACTCGACCAAGCGCTACAAGAAGGCCATCATCACAACCGACGATTCCATTCGCGCGGACGATTTCCAGGATGAGGGCCGACGCGGCGCCGGATTCATCGAGGGCGAAGTTGTGCCCACCAAGCGACGGTGAAATTCCTTCCATCTTTGATAAATCTTGCTTCTCCTTGGCTCCTTCCTTTTCTTGATGGCTGAGGGAGGTCGCCAGCACGATGATGTAAGCCCAGGCCCAGTGCAGCAGCTGGAGGGGAAATGGAGAGAAAAGCCGAGGGCTCTCGCGTGGGGCGCGAGCACCGACTGTACCAACATCAGTTTACCTAGCCAAAGCCAAGAGATGGAGGAGGCAGCAGGGGGAGTGAAAGGGCTTGTGGTGGGGCTGGTGTGCACGCATGAGTTCAGGCGCCGCAGCACCGCCCCCTTCACCAGCTTCCTCACCGAGGTGCACCCCACACCTGCCGCTCGACGCAAGATGGGGATTAATGAATCGAAGTGCTGACCACACGTTGGGGGTGGTGGTGGGGGGGGGGCGCAGTTGCTCGCGTGGGCGCGGAGCAGCGGAGCACAGGTGGTCATGACCGCCAACACGCACGGGTGGGCGCACGGGCTGCTCAAGGCCGGCTCGTCGGGGGAGGAGGAGGCCTTGTGGGCGCAGGTGGTGCGGAAAGTGGGCGGCGGGTCGAGCGGGGTGGTGGAGCTCACCTACGAGCTCATCGAGCGCCGCATCGACGCCGTGTTCCACCTGGCCAGCGGCGGCGAGAACAACACCAACCTGCCCATGAAGGTGCTCAAGCGACAGGCTCTGGTACACGACGTGCTCTACACGGCCTCGCTCGAGGCCGCCTCGTCCCTGGTGCGGCACTGGCGACTGCCATCCGACCCGGCGGCGGGCGGCGGCTGCGCGTCGGAGGGGCTGCTGGACGCGCGGGTGAGCCGGCCGCCCACCAGGAAGGTACCGCTGGCCCGGATGGCGGGCAAGAAGACCATCGCCCTCATCTCCCACGACGGCAAGAAGCTCGACATGTGCCTCCTCGTCGTGGAGCACCTGCGCGCGCTACTCACCCAATTCGACCACATCATCTGCACCGTACGCGCACCACCGCACACGGCACGCCGCACGCCGCACACGCACGTGCACCTGAGTTGAGTGTGAGGTTTGGCGTGGGTGTAGGGAACGACGGGCGGCTGGATCACCAAGTTCATCAGGGCGGCGGCGGCGAGTGCCGACTCGGAGACGCTGGCGCCGTATGCCCAGGACCTGGAGCACAAGATCATCTGCTGCGAGAGCGGGCCGCGCGGAGGCGACGTGCAGATCGCACACGCGGTGCTCCGCCAGCTGTGCCACCAGGTCATCTTCCTGATCGACCCCATGGCCGCCCACCCGCACGAGCCCGACATCAGCTTCTTCGAGCAGGTGATCGACGTGCAAGGCGTGCACCTGGCCACGAACCTGCAATCGGCGCAGCAGCTCTTGGCCCAGTACGAACGGAGCTGATGTTGGTGTTGATGCTTTCATGTTGCTATCGACCTTTTGGTGTCATCACTTCTCTACATGCGAGCGCTTCGACTCGTTCGTCGTCGTCGTCGTCTCTCAAACAAAAAGGCTCCGCCCCCCTCAAACAAAACTGCACCGCACGACGGCCGAGAGGCGAGCGCGCTGCAGCCCATCACTCGCCCAGCGGGTAGCCTCGCGTGGTGGTCTGCACTGGCAGCACCGACCCGAAGAAGTCCGTCAGCAGCACCTGTAGCCGCCGCCGCCGCCACCATTGAATCAGCACCTTGTGTGATGTATAGAGAGCGAGGCGAGGCGAGGAGGGCAGTGGTGTACGCTGTCGAGAGGCCGGGAGAAGAGATCTGTTCGGTAGTTGGACTGGGCGCCCAGGTATCGGTAGTTGTCGTCGGCGAACTGTGGGGGAGTGAGTCAGCGCTCTCATCTCATCACCACGAGAGGGAGGGGATGGGCGGGGGAGGGGCGCTGTGTGTGGCTGTACCAGCTCCTTGAGGTTGTTCTTGGAGTCCTCGGCCACCTTGTTGTGCTCGAAGTACTCGAGAGTGGCGTAGGTGAACCTATCGATCATCGCCACGCCCAGCTTGTAGTCGGTGTGGTGCTGCATCATGACCCATCACCATAGCTGTGAGTTGAGTTCCCACAGCAATAACGACAACAGGCGACCGCGATCTGTCGCGGAGAGGCTCATCGCACCGAGTAGGAGTTCTGGCCCCGCGACGAGCTGCCGGCGGCGAGCACGTTGGGCGAGCGGAAGTGCTTGTAGAGGGTGGTGGCCTGGCAGGTGTCCACCACGAACAGGAGCTCGTTGTACCGCCCCTTCTCCCACATCTGCTCGAACGCATCCGCCAGATCTCTGCAGGCACGATAGCGTGCGCGTGAGTTGGCCACAAGGAGGAGGAGGAAGAGGAAGAAGAAGGGACACCCGGGTGGGGGGAGGAGTGCGAACCGACTGCATATCTCCTCAAAGTCCTGGAATTTGAGGAACTCGTCGCCTCCGTGGCCGGTCATGTAGATGAGCACGTTGCTGCGCTCGTCGGTCATCAGTCGCTTGGACCGCGGCACGCCCTCGTGGTGTCGGCCTTCAGAAGGGGTGCGTGCGTGCATGGTCCGTGAGTGAGTGAGTGAGTGAGTGAATCACAGTAAAGGAGACGAAGAGCGCGGATGGTTCGGCGCCAACGAACCCGTGAGCACGCGAATGAAGTTCTCCACGGACACCTCGTAGCCGCGGTAGTCGACCTCGATCTCCGACCCGTACATGTTCAGATTGTGGTTCCTGCCCGGGAGGAGACGATGAGGCGCCTTGTGTGTGTGTGTGTGTGTGTGTGTGTGTGTGTGTGTGTGTGTGTGTGTGTGTGTGCATTACCCTTGCCCGCCCGCGTGTGGTGTGTGGTGTGTTGGTACCGGTTGTTGTAGATGGTGCCGGGGTTGGAGTTGCGCGTGTTGCACGCCATGTCGTCGGCAATCATGAGGATGATCTGACCTGCAACCGCGCCCATGGGCCACACACAGCCAAAGTGAGCTGAACCGCACCGTAGCTTGGGCAGCTCAACGTTGAGGAGTGGAGGAGTGGAGGAGGTGGGGTGGTGTGGGCGAGTACTGTCGGGAATGCCCAAACGGCGCACGGTGTGGTACATGCTCAGCACGTTGGCCACGTGTCGGTAGTTGTGCCAAAAGATGGACGTCTCCACCTGTGCACCACAGGTGCAGAGATTGTTGTTTGATTAATTGTTGTTTGAAACAATAATGAGCAGAAGAAAAGAGAAGTGCTGATGGCAGAAGAAGAGCGGAGGGGGGACTTGTTTACGAGGACGGCCCAGTTGTTGGTGTGCGGCTGGGCAGAGGGGAGACGCCCCGATGAATTGAAGAAGCTTTCTATCTTTGAAACGTTGAATTGGGGATCCTCTGCTATCTGCCCTGCCCCGTGCGGCAGGCGAACCACCACACACAGCAGCACCTGCAGTGCCACCGCAACCAGCGCCACCCTCTTCATCGTCTCTCTTTCTTTTCCTTTTCCTTTTCTTTTTTCCTTCTTTTTTCCTTTTCTCTTTCGGCTTGGGCGTTGCCTGGCGAGAATGATGGTGGTCGGGTTGAGAACACAGAGACACTGCCCGATCAACTACTACTCTAAACCTAAACCCTTATTTGAGAGTAGTAGTTGATCTGGCTGGCTCTCCAAGGGCCCAGCCACGCAACTCCCCGGAATGCTTGTTGTCTTTATCTCGACAATCACGAGGGTAGGCAGGTGCCCCTATGTTCAAACGGGAGAGAAGCAAACCACCCTCGCCACCTGGCGTCAACGTTGCCTTGTGGACTCTACGCACCAAAAGAGAATGCCGTGAATGCATCATTCTTGACGCGTGGCGATTCTTTACATTCCTGGTTGCAGGTGGCAGTGGCGATCAGCCGGGAATGAGTAATACTGTACGGCAAGGGTAGCAAGCACTGATGCAATTTGGCAGAACATGCCAACATAAAGAGTTGGGTAGTAACCGAGTGTTAACATCCCTCGCCTCACCTCTCCGCGACTCCACCTCCAGCGCTCGTCCGTCACACCCCTCCACTCTCACCCGCATCGCCACCTTCCATGTCGCACTTCCTGGCCAGGCCAAGCGAACCCATGCCGCTCTACCGCTGCGGCAGCTTCTCGGCTGCTGCCGTCAACGTCACTCCAGCAGCTGACAAAGGCAGAGATCCCGCAACTGGCAAGTTCGAGAAGCTGGTCCAGCTGCTCAAGAAGCGAGCCGCCTCCTCGTCGCTCGCGGACAAGCCTCCTGTCCACAGTACGACCGCCGCCCTCAAAGTGGTCGCGCTCCCGTCGGCCCAGGACCGACAACATCTCGTAGCGCTCCACAACCTCCACACCAACAACTCATCAAACCTCCGAGCCACCAAGAATAGCCCGGCCGACGCAGACCACATGCGCCCCAGCCACTGCGGTGGGCTCAACTCCATCGTGGGCTCATCCACTTCACAGTTCCGGCGCCACCACTCCTACACCTATGGAGAGGACGATGACGCAGAGGATTCCCAGTCGCAGTCTGGTTCGGCCATTCATCGGAGAAGCAATGGCTCGTCGCGAAAGCCACCAGCCACTCTCACTCACAGCAGCCCGTCAACTTGGTCGGCCACTTCTTCCTCCTCGACTGATTCGTCACGGTCGGCGTCGGCGGCTACTCTTCCCACCATCACATCTCTGGCATTCCACGCCGTGTTCGGCGAGCTGGCCATCAAGTGCTCCTACAGCGAGGAGGACGATCTGAAGGGCGACATCGCTCTGGTGCGCCTGGATGAGGACCGGATCGACTTTGACCGGCTCGTGGAGCAGCTCGAGTCCTTCTACGGCTTCGCCAAGCGCGGGCTGGAGGTCGAGGTGACCTACACCGACAAGGAAGGGGACAAGGTGCGCATCAGGGACACAGCGAGCCTTACCTACGCCTGCCGCGACTGGCGACGGCAGCTGCGCAAACGAAAGAACACTGGACGCAGCCTGCGTGTGGTGGCCAAGGGCAAGCGGCGACAGACGTAATGGGGGCTGTTCACGCAAAACAAAACCTGTACATATGGAATAAAAGTTGGATACAACCGAAGAAGTTTGTCCGTCATCTTGATCGCCTGCCTGGCAGCCTTGTTGGCCACTACTGGAATGTGCCGTCTTCATCATCCTCAAACGCCACCAGTTCAAGATCGACCTCTGTTGTGGGCCGGGAATGTCAACAATGCACACGACCACCGCACTCGCACACGCACACGGAGCAGGAAAGGGAGGGAGGTCACCGTTGGTGGGCTTTCGCCGGCGGACGGGGTTGCCGACGGTGATGCGGCGCACAAAGAAGGCGCTCAGTGCGAGCAGGAAGCCACAGCTGGCAAACAGGCCCACGTAGCCCAGGTTGGGCAGGTTCAGTGCATTCCCCACCCGCTGGCCGTTGTCGAGCATCACTCCACCGAGGGGCCCGGAGAAGGCGATGGGGAGGGACATGGCCAGGTTCCACACGGCCAGATCAGTCCCGCGCGACTCCTCCGACGGAAGGCATTCGGTGGCCAGCGCAAAGTCCACTGCATCCGGCCGAAAGAACGAAAGAACGAAAGCGAAGAGTGAGTTCTCACACGCAGAAGGGTGCAGAAATGATGATGTTGATTATACCGGCGAGGTATGAACCGAGGCCGATGCCCATCACCACGCCGGAGATGACAAGGAAGGTGAACTGCTGCGGCCACACCGAAAGCAGAGCGAAGCCCACACCTGCACACATTGCACATTTTAACTCCAGCCCAGGCATTGAGGGGTCGGAGTTAAGAAAGCGACCGCACATGCGAGCGTTTGAAACGCCGACGAGACGTAGACCATCCGCTTCCTCCCGAGCCGATCGCCCAGCGCGCCACCGGCGTAGCCGGAGAACACTGATTTGGGGGGGGGGGGTAGCGAAGTGAGCGGCGATTGGGAATTAGAGCAGGCAGAATTATTGGAGGCCCGAAGTACCTGCGGTCAGCATGATGGCGCCGGCGAAGATCCCGACGGCGTCGTTGGTGTTGGTGAACTCGAGACCGAACAGGCGGTACGGGCGCGGTGAAACGTCGTTTATGAAGTAGAAGACAAAGTTGTTGACGAAGCCAAAGCCGAGCTGCGTCACGAAGCGCGTCGCGAAGATCCATCTGCTCAGGCCGAGCGGCCAAACCGTGTCGTTAACAGTCGAGTAACAGGTTTCCCACACCAGGACAGGGACAAGGCAAGCGAACCTGAAGTTGGAGCTGACCAAAAAGGGCTTGATATAGCGCGCGAGGAAGCGGAGCGCAGGCCATCGCACACTAGTGTCGACTGGTCAGTTGGCTTCATCGAACGCTCTCTCCTTTGAATTTGGCACAATGACCGAGCGGATGAATACCACTCGTTCTGGTTGTCGGACGCAGGGGAGGCCTTGGGGGTCGGCTTTTCCCGATTGACCAGCGTGGCCGCCAGAGTACCTATCGAGCGTGTGTGTCGTGTGTGTGTGTGTGTGGCTTTAGCTATTTTGCTGCGGCGCAGTGGCGGCTCCCGCCGTGTGCGGGGCGGCGGCGGGGCAAACTAACCGATTGTGAGGAGGGAGGAGGTGATGATGGCGACGACCAACGGACCGGTCTGGTCCATGATGATGGACCCGCCTGCCAGGCCAAACAGATTTCCGACCATCTGGCCCATGGCCCACCTGAGACACGCAGCCTCTCAGCACATACCGCACACCGCACACATGTGCATGACATACCACCCGGAGACGGTGCCCATCTGATGCTTGGGAAAGAGATCGGGGAGGAGCGGCTGGAAGGCGGCCTCGGCCACCCCGGCGAAGGTGCGCAGGGCCAGAAGCAGGCCGGCGTAGACCACGTAGACGCCCCCGCCGGTCAGACCAGCTGCGCCGTACCAGGTCATTGCCACCGCCAAGAGCGCCAGCCCGGCCGAGCTCACCACCACAAACGGCGTTCGTTTGCCCTGGTCAATAGTCACACGCCACGCCACATAGCACGACACGCACACGACACGAAAGAGAGGAGGTGAGCTCGTGTTTGCAACGGCGAGACCAAGGGGGGAAGGTGTACGATTGGGGTGGAGATGTGGTCGGACACCTGGCCAAGTGCCAGACTGACGGCCGTGGCTATGACCGTAGCCACCGCCACACTCACGCCCAGCGCAATGCCCTTGACGCCAAACAACAGTTCCAGCAACGCGTCAATCCAGGCCCGAGCTCTTCACTCGGGCTTGCCAGCCCGTGTGGAGTAGTACGCACCTTGTTCTCCTTGCCCACCATCTCGAGAGTCTGTAGCGGCACCAGGATGGCCATGATGAACGCCATCATGCCCGCGTAGCCGAACTGTGCGCCGCGGCGTGGTGCATCAAGCCGGTAAGCATGGCGGGTCTCGGGAACAACAGGGTGGCGTTAGGTTGGCTGGTGTCGTGGTGGTGCGAGTAGTACCTGCCACAGCCCGAGAGTGGCCATGCGCCATTGTGGCACTGGCGCGGAGTCGTGTGGGACCTCATGCACGGCCTTGTGCTGGTGGGTGGGGACAGCTTCGTCGTCGTCCGAAACGAAGGCGTTGCTATCGGACGAGGCGAGCAGGCTCGAGTAGACCATGTCGTCCCCTGCGCCATCGTCATCGTCGCTGCCCAGCGAGTTGAGCAAAAAGTGGCCACCGTCCTTCTTGAAGGCCATCACGCGTCGGGGTGTTCACCGGTGGCCAGACAGGAACAGGGAGAAGAAGGGTTGCGACTCCTTCGCACGACCTTTCTTTCTTGTGGGCCCAATAGGATCGGGCAACCAATAATCACCACAAAAAGAAAGGAGAGAAATGACAAAAGATAATAAATGATAATGTAAAAGAAAAGTAAATAAACAAGAAAAATACAAAAGAAATTGGTGCTAATTGGGTACAAGAACAAGCGCTACGTGGCCCTTGTGACGAGCTCGGCGAAGCGCAGGTAGGTCTCAGGCGCGTGACGGACTCGGAGCGTGATCATGAGAGAGGGAGAGTGCGTCCGTATCGCGCCATGGTTTGTGGTGGGCTTGGGTCCAGCGTTGCTGTCGTCGCTGCTGTTGTTGGCGTCGCCGGCGGGCAGGGGGAGATCGATGTCGAGGCCCATGGTGGCGAGCAGGTCGGTCGTCCACCCGGCGTGTTGTTGCATGAGCTCCACCGTCGGCCGGTCGTCGACTGTCAGCTGCCGCACATCGGCGGCAAGGTCGCCTATCTGAACGAGAATGTCGACGATGAGGCGCGCGAGAATGCGCCACTTGGGGTCGTGGATGTGGTCGCCCACTGCGTCGCGCAGCCGCTGCTCGACCCAGGCGCGTGGGACCAACACGCCGGCCGCGTCGCGCACGGACCAGTTGAGGGTGAGGAGGTAGTTGACTGCGGCTTCGAGCTCGGCCAGGCGGTACTTGGCCTCGGCCTCGATGCAGCCGCCGCCGCCATCGCTCCCGCCCGCGTGCTGGGCGGTTGGGCCGAAGGACTGCTGCCGTATGAAGTCCGACACGTACTGCAGCTCCGAGAAGAGGTTCGGGATATCCGCCTTGAGCACCAGATAGGTGAAGATCGGGAACTTCTCTTCGGCGCCCCTTTGTGCCATGACACACGCACGCGCATGCACGCACACGACACGCGTGAGCGTTGTTTGCGAAGCGGGGAAGTGGGGTGCGGGTACATCATGGCGGACATGTCGGCGTTGGGCGAGCGGAAGAGCCAATACTTGCGGACGGCGTCGATGACGGCCTCGGAGACGCTGAGGAGGCGCTGGGCCTTTTCGTAGGGCGGCGTATTGGGCAGCGCGCCTAGCAACTTGATAGCCTCCTTGTAGGGCTGCTTTTGCGTCTTGCCTCTCGTATCCAGCATCGCTTTTCTGTCCTGCTACGCGTCGCATTCGTCAGGGTGTGCAGTGTCGTGTGTCGTGAGGGGCGGGCTGCATACTGTGGTGTTTGTATCGGCTTTGTGCGAGCCCAGGAAGGCGCGTCCGCGGGCTTGTCGCGTGAGGTCCTCGGCTGGGCTGAAGGGCGAATGCTGGGCGAGCTGAAAGTTCTCTGCAATCCCGAGATCGCGAGTCGCGGCCCGCCCAAGCGACTTCATCTTGATCGACAGCCTCGCGTCCGTCTTCTTGTTCTGTGTGTGCGTAACAAAGCGACACAGCCATGAGCTCTCTGCCACAACGCTTGGACACAACACACGCCCACGCTGGGTGGTCAACGGGGCCGGTCTCCACGTCAACCACAAGCGGCAACGACAACGTACGACTCGTCGGTAGAGGGAGAAGATGGAGGAGTGGGTGTAGGTGAGAACGTAGCGGCCCACGAACCTCCGCAGCAGGTTACGCTGCTGGGGGCAGTTGTCGGCGAACCGGACCTCCTGGACGAGGTAGTCGATAAAGCTGTTGACGTCCTCCACGGCCGACCGCAGCTGATTGCGCACGGATTCCTTGGTCTCGTACGACGGCAGCGGCGCATAGCTCCACTTGAAGAACGCCACCCACCGCTCCATGAGCAACTCAAGCGGATGCTCTTCGTGCCTGTCCATGCGTTACGGTGAGCGACTGAGGAGGCACAAGGTGTGTGGTGGGCTTGGGTAGGTGGGTGGTCGGATACATAAGGTGGGGAGCAGATTCGAGGTGAGGCAGGTCGTCCTGCGTCACGGCGAACTGTTCGAGCGCATCGCCCACGAAGAGGACCCACTTCGGATTCGTCGTCCACTGCGACCCAGCCTGGCCCTACAAACAGGGAGGAGAGAGGTCACTCAACCGCCCGAGCTCGGCGGGTCACAGTAGGCAAGCGAATCCAGAGCGGACCTTGGCTGCCCGAGTGTAGAGGGCCTTAAGGACCAGGTCGCCGTTCCATTGCACCCCGTCGAGCGCATCTCCATTGGCGAATTTGAGTTGGCCTTTGCCGCTCGGCTTTCCCTTGTCTGCGCGTGGTAACATCACTCGAGCGAGTGAGTGGGTGAGTGAGCGAGTCGCGCGGCGCAAGCCAGGTACCGAATTCGCCCAGGTATTGTGTCCCGTCTGCATGGATCCACAGCCCCAAACCTCGCGGCTAAGACCAAGCAATGGGTTAGGCGAATTTGCGCAGGGCAGAGCCTCCCGCCCATCCACAAAGCCGGCAGCCTGGCGTCCGGGATACGTTACCTGGTCATCCCGCCAGTTCCCGAAGAAGCGTTCACCTTGTCGTCCAATGTACACCCCGAACGCATCACGCTACCCATAGATGCGCATTAGGTTTGGTTTTGGGTCCGCCCATGACGAGTGCGAATGACGCCCCGGGGGACGTACTTTGCCCTTCTTCCAGTTGCCAAAGTACCGATCGCCCTGCGCGTATGTCCCGGTGCCGTGCCCATGCTGATACAGCGTGTACGGCGCATGCCGCATGCCTAGGCACAGAGGAACGGTGAGTCCGTGTATGTACACGCGTTTGGTGAGCTTTTGAGTGCGTGTTGAACGTGTGAGTGAATGGTTTGGGCACCTCGGGCAGAAGTGATCACGGCCATCACCTCGCCCACGTAGGAGAGATGGGGACCGCGAAGCAGACCCTCAGGGCACGGCGCGTCCTCCTTCCACTCGCCCTCAAAATACCACACCCCATTCCCGAATCTAAAGCTGGCCTTGCCCCACCTCTGCCATAGTCGCACACATAGCAGCCATACGACACACGGTACACGACACAACACCACGCGTGAGTGTTGGCACTGAGCCAGAGCAGAGAAACTGGCGAACCTGTCCGTTCTTCCACTGACCCGAGTACAAGTACTGGCCCTGCCGCCAGGTGTAGGTGCCCGTGCCCTCCTTGCGGTCCTCGACCCACTGCCCCTGGTACTTCTCGCCCGACGCGTAGGTCATCGTTCCGAAGCCTGCCAACGGGGCGGTGCATGAGCAGCAGTAGCACTGCGGCCCACTCGCCCACAGACGAGTGAGTACCGTGTCGCTGGTCCTTCTCCCACTCGCCCTCGTACAGGCCGCCGTCGCCGTACACGAACCGACCTGCGCCGTCCTGATGAAAGCCGTGTCATGCGGAGGAAAAGGAGGTCAAATGGTGGAGGCTTGCGGGTTCGCCAAGGAGGCCGGCACCTTGCTGCCCTCGCTGTCGTAGGTGCCGTCGTACTGGCCCTTCCGCGATTCTGACCGCACCTCGCCCTCCGTCCATTCGTCGCGCTGGCTATTCGTCTGCACACGCGTGCGACACGACACACACATGACGCACAGCCACACGACACGCACATCACACAAACGAAGAAGCGTCAGCGGCGTCGACTTCATCAGGACAGGTGGCCAAGGTTGTTGAGAAGGTGCGGGGAGTAGTGCCTGGCGTCGGGGCAAGCGGAAGGAGGTCGAGAGCGAGATGCGCGTCCCATTGGTGATGAGGGACTTGGACTTGGTGCGCAGCAGGGCCACTCGTCGCCTCTGGGAGGCCGGGCTCTTCTCGCCCGAAAACTCCCTCGACGATGGCGACGACGATGACGAGGGCGACGACATCGCCGAGGTCAGGCTCGTCGACACCTGCGCCTGGTGGTGGTCGGGTATCGGTACGCCTTCGTCATCATCGACTTCGAGCTCGACTTCGACGCCTTCTTCGTCTTCGCTGGCTAGGCGTGGCATGGAGGGGGACACGAGCGCGCCCGACGTCGAGAGGAGGCTGGGGCCGGCTGCGTGGTGTTGGCCACTGACGACGTAGGAGGTAGAAGGCGAGGTAGCGTCGCTGCCGTCTTCTTCGCCCGTGGCCCAGCTCGAGCGTGAGGGGGCGAACTTCCATCCTCCACTACTTCCACCTTCATCTACATCTGCCTCGAGACGATTTCGCTCCTCACCTTCATCATCGTCATCATTCTCTTCACCGGCGCTCTGGGCCACGCGCTGGTCGCAGCCGCCCGCAGCGTTGGTGGTGAAGCCGGCGTCGACCCAGGCCGAGTGGAGGCGGTGCAGCGACCGCAGCTCCGCCAAGGCCGAATCCATGCGCGCCAGCTTGCGGCTCAGCTTCAGCGACTGCTTCTGCTCCACCGCGGTGGGGCTACCCTCCTCGTCCTCCTGGCTCTGGGTCGGTCCCTCCATCTGTCAACCGGTGCACCTGACCCTCTCGGCCGCACAGATGTGTTGGTTCTTTCTTTTTCTTTTTCTTTGTATTTTTGGCGGCGAATTTGTTTATTGGGGGATAAATAAATAGCCATTAATAACTTAAATAACGCAACAAATAATAATTGCTGATTGGCGGAAGGGGAGAGGGACAGCTCACCGCCCAGCGTAGAGGCGGGTGAGGCCCACGGGGAGCGAGAGGGAGTCGCCGGGGAGGAGGCGGTGGCCGCGATTGGCGGCGTCGATCACGAAGAGTGGCCGGGGCGAGCCGGAGCCACCACCGTTGAGGAGGGAGAGCGTGAGGCTGGTCGCGTTGTAGGTCGCGTCGACCACGGCGTCCTGGAACTGGAGCCGCCGGAGGGCGAGCGACGTGGTCTGTGGCGGGAGGCTGGGGTTGAGGCGCAGGTGGTCGCTCTCGTAGCGCAGGCCGAGGTAGCCGTAGAGCATGGTCTGCAGGAAGCCGCCGGCGCCGGTGATGAAGTTAGGGCACGGCGGGACCGGGTGGGTGGGCAGGTTGTCGTTGGACGAGTTGGTCGACGAGTTGGTGCTGACGATGCAGCCGGGCGGCGGGCACTCGAGCCACACCTTGAACGGGCCGTTGACGTAGAGGCCGTAGCTCTGCCTGAACTCTTGGGTGGCGTGGCTCGTGTAGTTCTCCCCCAGCTCGAGGAAGGCGATGGCGAAGATGGCGTGGGTCATGGCCGGCCCATTAATGTTGGTGTAGGCCACCTCGTAGAGCAGGTCATTGAGGCGCACGTGCTGCGGCATGTCGTACTGCAGCGGGTAGCCCATCAGCGTCACGTCGGCCTGCTTCAGGGACTCGCCGAATTGTGCGTTCTCATAGTCTAGCGCCGCCACACACTGTCAGACACGGCACATCGCGACAGTACACACACATAGCACGCACAGAGGGCGCTTACCCAGGTGGCGCTGCTGCTGGACGTCAAAAGGGATCTTGAGGTGGGTGGCCACATCGAGGTAAGTGGCGCGAAGCTTGGCGGGCAGGGTAACATTAAGGATGTCCGTGACAGCCACGGCCCACTCGAGCGCAGCCGAAGCGGCAGCGTTGGTGAAGGCCGAGTTGTTGACACCCGTGGCGTACTCGTTCGGGGGCTGCACGTCGTTGACGTTGTAGACTACCCGACCATCCGGTCCGTCCTCAGCCTGCACTCTGCTGATCCAGTAATCTGCAATACCTACTCTCAAAAAGCGATAGTGAGTGACCATCTTGAAGAGGCGAGAAGCTAAACCGAGCGGGTGCGAACCGAGAACGAGCGGAAGGCCCTTGGTCGCGAGCCACTTCTTATCGCCGGTGGCGCGGTAGTACTGCCGCACGGCCACGCTGATGTCGGCGCTCAGATGGTCCTCTTGATTAGGGTGTGCGCACTGTAGCAGCGGAAAAGCATGTAAAGCTCACATATTGAGATAGAGGAAAAAGCGGGACAAGTCTTGTGAGCGAACCTCCTCGAGGCCGGTGAAGGCGGACTCCCAGGCGAATTTGGTGCCCTGATTGCCGTAGGAGCGCGCAATCTCCTGCGAGGTCTCGATACGCTCGTAGCGGTAGTTGACTAGAGTTGGATCCAACACAGCACAGACAACAGAAGAGGCAGGTCAGCCATGGTGGTAACGGGAAGGAGCACCACGCAGCACTTGGTGCGTACTGATACTCTCGGCGAGCGACGGGAACAAGGGAAGGAGCGCGGGCATTACGAAGAACTGTGGCCTGGACGTTAGTTGACTTCTTTCCATACACATAATATGGGAGAGAGCGAGAGTGGGTGGAGCGGTAACGTACATCCGCATCCTGAGCGAATTCGCACGTAACAGGACGAGTGAGCCAAGGGAAGAGAACGCAAGTGAGGAACAGCCTTTGGCGACAACACAAAGAGCTTCTTGTCACCTCGGATAGGTACGTACCCAAAAGGTATGTCCAAAATAGCTGGTGGGCGGAGAGGTAAGGTCAGTGGCGTGCACAGCGCAACGGAGACGAATTGGCGCAAGGGGTGGAATAGCCGACGTACCCTTGTTCCTCCTGCTTGGGATAGTAGGTGGCGTTGCCGCCGCCGTAGCTCAGACCACCGGGCGACACTGAGTAGGGCCAATCCTCGCGGATGGAGGACAGCACCGCGTACCACGACGCGTTCACCACTCTCGCCAGCTCCTTGTCGCCTGAGGGCGTCGTGATTGGTGCGAGCGTGAGCGCTTGCCGTTGCGCGAGAAGGCGCTGTAGTGGCACGACACATACCTTCGATCTCGATGCGGCTGTCCCACAGCTTGAGCCAAGCGTCGGTGTGCGTGTCCTGGAGTTCGTCGCGGTTCTTCCACACGAACTCAAAGTCGCTGAGCGCTTGGGCGGTCACATCGGAGTTAAAATGGCAGCCGCTGTGGTTCTGCTGGGCCGCACAGTGGTTAATAGGGTGGAGGAGGTGCGAGTCCGCGCCCACTCCTCCATGGATGCCCCGTGCTTGTCACCGATGATGTCCGGGTCCGGTAGTACCTGGCTGGGGTAGTAGCAGCAGCCAACCTTGGCACAGCCGTCCGCGGTGATGCCCTCGCTGCCGCAGTCACCCGCGGCAGTCGCAGGCCGCACAGGACACCGAGCCGCGGCCTCGACGTCGAGCGACGTACGGAAGACTGTGGGGAAGTGGTACACGGTCGAGCTGAGGCCCAGGGGCACGCCCAGCCTGTCGTCGCCGATCCACCGCACGTAGCTCACCTTAACCCGCGACGTTCCTTCCTTCTCCGGTCGTACCGTAACTCCTATAACACCCGCGACCCATCGCGCGTGAGGATCGTCACTCGCTGCGTGACGACGCACTTGGGGAGAGGGAACTACCTTCAAACACCTTGAACGGCGGGGGCTGGTGGGCGTTTGGGACGACCGTGAGCGCCACGGGGGCGAAGAGGATGTCCTCCGACGGGCCGCCGTCGTTCTCCAGGAGGCTCAGCGGGATCTCATTCAAGGTGCCGCTCTTGCAGCGCGACGTATCAACTGCAGCCACAATTCGCCCATTATTGCTTGAGTGTGCGGTGTGCGCCAACATTATCACCAAGATACAGAGAAGGAGTTATACACACCTTCGATTTCCATGTTGAAGAGGTACCAGTACACCCTGTGGGCATACCAGCGCTGCTCCACCACGATCTGGCAATCGCCATCCTCTGCGGAGGAGAGAACAGGCGTGAGATTGTGCACACCACCGGTGCGCAACCCGGATTGCAAGCGGCGCGCGCCATACTTATGGGCGGTGCGAGATAGGAGCGGCGGTAGTAGATGCCACGCTCCACATCCAGAGCGGCCGCGAACACGCGTGCGCCTTCAATCTCCACTCGACCAGCCGCAGGCACTCGCGACCTGCATCCATACGCACGCAACACGCAACACCAGCACACAACATCGCTTTCGTCGTTAACGTCCGCCAGCCCTCGCCGCCACTAACACGCAGCGAAAGCCGAATAATTAAAAAAAATAAAGAATTAATAAAAGAAAAGGGAGAGGAGGGTGCCGGCGGGGGTATCTTGCCTGCGCGAGAGGTCGGGAGGCAGGCCGGCGGCGAGGGTGTTGAACACGCCGCCGATGTAGACGGCGTCGCTGCCGATGTAGGTGCCCAGGTAGCCATTGCCGAGCGGGGCCGCGAGTTCGGTCGCGTTGGGCTCCTCCTCTGCGTACAGCAGGGTCCCGGCGTCGACCCTTCAAGCAAACCAAAACAAATGCCAAAAAAACAATCAATTGATAGATAAATTCATCAATCGTTCATCTCTCATCTGGGCCGGGGAAGAACGAGCGCACCTGTCTTGCCAGTCGGTCGGGACTTGGCCGGAAGGGAGAGGAAGCGCGGTCGCATGCGGCACAAAGAGGGAGGCGAAGAGTAGGGCGGTCAAAGCGAGACCCGCCAAGAGCAGGTGCTTCATCTTTGCTGCCGTGGTGTCTTATGGGTGGTAAGGAAGAGTGTGTGTGTATTGCGGAAGTGGAAGTCCACCACGACAAACCCAAACATTAATGTATGTTGGGACCACCTGTATTTCAGCTATGCGTGGTATGCGCAGAACTTTCATGAGAGCACAGTGCAGCTAGCAGAAGTAGAGCTTGGAGAGGTGCTTGAGCCTGACGCGCTGCTTGCACACTAGCCAAGGCAATGTATGTAGGGGGTTGGTTGGTTGATACGAGTTCGCGGTCGGGTGGCTTTGATGACGTACCTGGGCATTCCAGCTTTTGTTGAAGCCACTGCTTCCAGCAGCCGTAACAGCAGACGTGCTTGCATCGCGCGGCGAAGGGGCTTTGACGTGCGGGTGAGTGCGACAACTCAGAACAAGACCGGGGACACCACGAGCAATATGGTCATCCTACCTGGAGGCCGTTTCTTGACAGACCGGACAGACCGTGCTCTCGGATTGTTCGCCTGCTACAGAAGACAGAATCGTGCGTCAGCGGACAAGGCTGGCAGGATGGTCGAAAGCAAGGATCGTACGCGCAGATGGCTGCCGGTCGGAGTGCAAGGTCGGCGCATCCGCCTCGCCCGTTCCTGCACTCTCGCTCTTCAACTCGGCAGCAGGTATCGTCGTTGATGTTGAGGTCGACGGTAGCAGGGGCGAAGCGAAGGGGCGGGGCCTGCGAAAGGGCTTGCACGGACTGCCGGACACCAGGTCATACGCCGCTACTGCTGGTGTAGGCACACGCTCTGCCTGCGCGGGCGACTGAGCAGGCCGTGGAGCTGAGGTGCGCGGCGGAGACCGCTCTTCCGAGGCAGCCGGCTGCAGGAGATCCTCAGTCGGTTCCTCTGGTATGCCGGGCGTCAGCGGTCAGCGTGTCAGTGCGAAGCAAACACAGCGCCAATAAAGAGCGAGCGGCGTACGAGGCAGCATGGCTATGTAGGTGGCCCTGTGCCGTGGCGGAACGAAGGCGACGAAGTCCCGCAGGAGCGGATACCGCTGCGGCCCGGAGAAGAGCTGCTGCACGCGCTCCATCAGCTCGGCGAGCTCGATCTGTTTGCTCCGGAAGTCCCGCAGCGTCGACTGGAAGGTCTTGTACTCGTCTGGACTGAGAAATCCCTTGACCTAACGGTAACAGAGAAGCATCAGGATCGTGCACTGGCGTCATCAGTCGGACACCCGCAAGCGGCTGGAGGCGAACCCTGCGGATGTAGGCCTGTGCCTCGCTGGCGGTGACGGTGGCCTCCTCGCCCCTCTCCTTCTTGACGGGCGAGGTGGCATCGCGCGCGTGCGGCGCTGACCTCTCGGTGGGTTCTTCCACCCGTTCCCTCTTAACACCGGCCCTGGGCGGGACCAGGCTGGTCGCTTGCGGCGCGCGAGCTGTCGTGGTTGATGCACTGCCCGCGATGCGTGGCGGCACGAACTTGGACGGTGACGTGTGGCTGGCCGGCCGCCCCATCTGTACAGGAGCCGCGACGGGCTGAGCCTTGGGTCGGGGCGTCTTCGCCTTGGGTAGAGGCGGAGGAGCAAGGGCCTTCTGGTTCTTGAAGAAGTTGAAGAAGCGCGTCAAGGCGAGTGCAGCCTGGGACGTCAATGATAGCCGAACGTGGGAAAGAGTGAGATGGTGCCGATAAACTCATCCATCAGCCATGCGATCCTCGGCCACGTACCACGCCGAATTGGTTGTACACTTTGACCTGAGGTCGAAGCCAAAGCGACAGCCCGGACTGGTTAGACGCCATTCCGAACCTGTCCAGGGACAGACGTCAGCCAACATGACCAAGGTGGGTTTGCAGGCTCGACGAACCTTTGGTCGGCCAAAATAATGGCGCCATGATCCTGCGAATGCCGGATCACCCGGCCCACAGCCTGGTTGACCGCCCGCATGGCTTGCTGTGCGTACCAATCGCTGCCACTGAGCGACTGTGTGAACATAATGGAAACGCTCAAAGCGTTAGCCAGCCAACACCAAGATCGCTCAAATAAAATGTTGTGTGTGTGTGTGTGTGTGTGTGTGTGTGTGTGTGTGTGTGTGTGTGTGTGTGTCGTCTGTGTACCAAGGAGCTGGTGCCGAGGATTTGGCGCTGGTGATCGAGGTAGCTGCGCTTCTGCTTGACCTTGGCGTCGGTAAGCGAGGGAAAGGGCAGGCCGGTGATGACCACCGCGCGCCCATTGTCGTCGGAGAAATCGAGTCCCTCGGACACCTTGCCGCGGCACACGGCGAAGAACACCGCGCCGCCTTCGGTCTTCACTTTGGCATAGTAGTCCTCCATGGCCTGCACACGCACCGCTCAAGAACAATCAGACAAGTAAGAGAAGCACTTGTGCGCACAGTCAGCTTGATAAGCACCAATTTAAACTGGAACGCCTCACGGGGTTCGATGATGGCCTGCTTGTAGCGGCACATCCGTTCCCATATCGAGCCGTTTCGTGCCTGCTCGTCCTGTGATGTCGATCGGTCAGTGAGCCAGCCACCATCGACGGTAAAATGGCATGTTGCTGTACTTACTGGTCGCTTCCAAGCATCGACGCAGGTGGTGAGTGCCGTGTAGGACGGGAAAAACACAAGCAGACCGTTCGGCACGATGCGCATGAAGTTGACTGAGGTGTTCGGAACGTGAGTGGTCCGTCAACTCATTGTGAAGGTCGAGCGGAAAAGAGGAGAACGAAAGGAGACTGCGTACTCAAGGCGTTACCGAGTGCCTGCTTGTAGTCCTCGGTCTCGCGCGTCTTGAAAGAGGAGTTGAGTGGGTAGTCTGACGGGCCATTACTCAGCACACCCACCCAGACCTGCGATGGCTGGATGACGTGGCTGTTCTCCAGCCTGATCGGGAACGGGCTGCATACGTAGTAAAACCAAGCTTACGTGAGCCGCCTGAGGGTACGTCTAGGAGAGAAGATACTATCATCGTTGTCGTACATTTTGAGCTCGGCGGCGGTGGAGGCGAGAGGCGAGAGGGTGCCGGAGGTGAGGATGATATTGCGCACGCCTTGCGCTGCCAACTCCAGCATGGCCAGGCCCGGGTTAAAGCACCAGCAACTAACGACTCGCTCTGCGTTGCGGCTTTGAAAGCGATAGGCGCCACGCTGGGCAGCACTTGCCTGGTCGTGCACGTGTATCTACAAATGAAAGGGTGTGAATGGATGTCAGCGAGCGAGAAGTGAGCCACGGCAACAAAGGGGGCACCTTGTAGTAGAGCGAGAAGTCCTCGCGTCGGTCAACGCCGTCTTTGAATAGGGTCTTGAGGCAATCGTTGAGCGACTTGAGCGAAAGTGGCTTCAAACCCATACCACTCTCCTCGTCTAATGGCTAGTGAGCATTAATCGGCTCCGCAAGGAACTATCACAGGAGCGCCAAAGGCGGGGGTTACCGTTAGCCAAATCAGCAAGAACGCTGTCGCAGAGGTTCGTGAGGGCCACTGACGTGTCCGCATTGATGTCCACCTGTTGCGCGCCAACGCCATGGTCAGAACCACCAGAGCTCTTCCTTACTGGGTCTAAGACAAGTACCTGATTGAGCAGTTCGTAGACGTAGTCGCCCGGGCGAGTGAATCCATCGCCGGACACATGCACCTTGTTGATGTCGTTGATCAAGGCCCATACCATCCCTAGCGGCCACAGTCAAACAATTATGTCAGCCATCAGGAGGCATAAAGCGACGCGCAGCCGCAACAGCAACAGGTACCTTTTAAGCGTGTGATGTCGTCCTTGTTTGTCTCGCCCGAATAGCTGGGCGAGGCAGCGAGCTCCGCGGCTCTCTCCAGCTCTTTGATCGCCACTTTCATATCCGCGACACGCAGATCGAACGACGCGCTGTCCTCGCATACCGACTCCACGTTGTGCGCTTCGTCGAAAATGATCACCGCACCGCGCAGGTCGACGCCAAGCGAGCGCCGAATCGCGGGGTCGATGAGGTAGTTGTAACTGTGTGCGAAACACCACGCGAACACGCACCGCACGACACGCAAGTCGGTACTATGATACGCAGCACGTGTTGTGAGAAGGGACACATACGGAGCAAAGATTATGTCGGCCGAGTATTGAAGCTCACGCGCGAGGTAGAAGGCGCACAGGCCACGGTCACGGCCGGACTGGAGGAGCTCTTCGATGTCGGTGATCTCGCCCTCGGCGACCTCTTCCCCGAACATGCCGTTGCAGGAGCCGCGCAGCTGTTCGGACTTCTTGAGATCGTCGAGCCGGTTGTAGTAATCGCAGCGCCGGCTCGTTACGAGCGAGCGGCATTTGTGGTCCCGGCCGGGCGTATTCACCACGTCGGGGTTGACACATAGCTGACGTCGACTTCCCAACACCGCTGTTGTTGCGATGAATGGCGCAGAGTGAGTGACAGGAAGTACGGACCGTCAGGTAAGTCAGCGATATGCTGAGCAGGCACGTACTCATGCGGGGGCTGTAGGCGGTCCTCTTGAGCTCCTTCATTACCTGCGTGAGCTGGCTGTGGGTGCGCGACGTGTAGATGATGCGCGGCGGCTTCTCCCGCACCACGAGCGGCACATCGCCTCCGCCGCTGAACAACAGCGATTGCGGCTTCTCCTTGCTACGCCACTCTGCAAACAAACGTCCGCGCTTAGTGCTATCCTAACGCAAGCGGCACTGCAAGCCAACACGCCCCAGCCACGGACGGCCACGCACCAGCGGCGAAGTCGGCTGCGGACTGTGCCGAGTTGGACTGGGAGTTGAGCCACTGCTGCCGCCAGGCAAGAGAGGCACACAGCAGACACAGCGTCTTGCCAGTGCCTGTGGGACTCTCCAGCAGCGCGTTCTTGCTCTGCGTGGGCCGTCAGACAGAGCCCACACAGCGTGTTGGGAAGGCCGTGCGTACCTCCTGAAGGCTTTGGATTACTTTCTCCATGTAGACCCGCTGGCTGTCGTAAGCGTTGAAGGGGAAGCCCACGGGCACACCCCGTATGTCGTACACCTGCATTTCCCTCTGCCCTTCATCTTCCTCGTTATCTTCGTCTACATCTTCATTCGCCAATTCTTCCTCATCCTCGTCGCCATACGGCGCATTATACCCCGTGCGCAGCCTCTTGGCATTGCGGCCCCACACCGGCATGTCGCCTTCATCCTCCATTTCCATCGTCGCTGTCTTCTTGTGTTCGCGCCAAAAAAATTCTTCTAATTCGGACCAAATAAAGTCGACACATTTCGCTGCTTGGCCTCACGCCTTGATGCCGGTGGTGTCGAAGTCGTCAGTGGCAAACTGGGAGATGATGGCCAACAGAGCCTTCTTCTTGACGCCGCTGCTGTCTGACTCTAGGTCGTAGAGCGTGCACAGGTTGAACACCACCGCATCCTGTTGGCGTTCTTTCTAGGTCAATCGAGCACAATTGTGCCATCCACTCCTGGTGGGGAAGGAACTCGACACAGTGTGCGTACCAGGAGGTTGGCTTCGGGATTGGCGGCGATGAGCTGCTCGAGAGAGTTGATGGAGCGCTGGAGGTCGCGGAGGTACAACCAGCACACTGCCCGGTTGTTGGCCGCCCACACGTTGTCCGGCTCGAGCTCCAACACGCGCTCGAATGCGCGCGCCGCATCCGAGTAGCGGTCGCGCCCGATGTACTCCATGCCGCGGTTCATCATGACCACCACCGAGTTGGTTGGCTCTGTCACGAGCTGCTCCACGTCACGGAAGTAACGCTCCGCTCCGGTCAAGTTGCCCCACTGCAGCAGCAGGCGGCCCACGGCCGACAGCAGAACTACGTCCTGATGCGAGCATTAGATCTCAGCGCCACCCGCCAGCAGGCCACCCAGGCGGTGCGCACCTTGGGATAAAGCGGCAAGAGGGAGGTCAGAATGCGCAACGCGGCCGAGTAGTCGCCGGCCTGTACGTATCGCGTGCTGATGGAGAACAACACCCGGACCTCACGCCCCCGCCACGCCTGCACCACATCTGCAACGCGAACGACGAACATTCGGAATGTGCGGTTGAGCGCACCACACGACGGTGGCCACAAGATGGCTGGCGCGAAAGGTACCTTGATCCAGATCCTCCATGAACGAGAGGCCGGAAGATGAGGAGGGCAAAGCACTTCGAGAAATAGAGAGCGTGGAGAGGGAGTCTAGGTCGGCTGCGATCAATGACGACGGCTGGTCGGGCGACGAAGCCGTGGGAGCGGTGGTGGAGGTCGACTTGGCCGCCAGGCTGCTGAGCTGGGCGCGGCAGTAGTCGAGCAGACCGAAGAGCGCGTCCAGCGATCGGGAGAGGCCTTCCGGGCTGGCAAACGACGGCAGCTCGGCACGCAGGACGAAGAGCGAAAAAGGCACCATCGATCCACGCTTGTCCTGGTACAGCTGAGGGTAGCTCTCGTAGAAGGTCGATGCCGCCTCCAGGTCCCCGAGCGCGTCCACTTCATCAGTCGCCTTCTTAAATTGCCTAAGTGGGCCGAGGTCAGCACCACGGCTGGAGGAGGAGAGGGACGGGGTGTCGTACCTGGTCTTGACAAGGGCAACGAGCAGGCACAGCTTGCACTGCAGGCGCTCGTGAGGCCAGCGAGAACGGGTGCTCAGCTTGTCGGCCAAGCGCGCCGCGTCCTTCCAATAGCCTGCCTTCTGTGCGCGTGCGGTAGTGCGTGTGCGTGTGGTGGACAGGAGGACGTTTGAGGACAACTAGCCAGAAAGCGCGGTATCGGCAAGCACTGGAAAAAAAGAAACCCAAGGAGCGAACCATGAGCGTCTTGAGGCCGTCCATGTCGTCGTTGACCGTCACCGATGCCTTCCTTCCGCCCGACCCCAGCGTGCTCGGGTCCGCACCAGCCAGTCCGCCCTCCGGCAGCTTGGCCCGAGCCCCACCAACCCTGGACAGCAGCACCCAGCCACCGCACAACGACGACGCGGGCCAGCTGTCAGAGAAACCACCGAAAGGGCACCGGGTGCTGAGGGGGGGAAAGGGGAGAGGGGTGTACGCAGGGGACGCCGAAGTGTCTGCAGCCGCGACCAGCGGGAGCGGGGAGACGGTGGTGGTGGGACGGGGCAGCGGCTGGTACTCGTCCACTTCCGAGTGTCGCCGCGCGGGGGGTGTGAGGGCGCGGAGCGGGTCATGCTCGAGCACCGGGGTGCGTGGGGCGATGGTGATGCCGGGGGAGCCCTCTTCTCCCTCACCTTCTTCTTCTCCTCCTCCTCCTTCTTCCCCACCCTCGGCCTCGGCTGCCTCGACCTCGACCTCCCCCTCTTCGTTCAAGGAGGCCGAGAGGTCGGCAGCTTCCTCGCCCACGTTGGTCGCTGTAGTCTCCTCCTCCAGGGCTTCTTCTTGCGCGCTTTCTGCCACCATGACGGGCAGTGGATCCGCTGCCGCCTCTCCTTCATCTACCGACAAATCTGGATGTGCCTCCTCCACCGGCGTGGCCAGAGCAGCCTCGGTTTCGTCATCTCCAGCAGCAGCACTAGTGGCTCCCTGCTGTCCCTCGTTCTGCTCCTCCATCGTTGATCCTATTTACCTTATTTATTTGTTTTTCTGTAGGATTTCTTTTCACTTTTCTCTTTGGGAGTTACGGTGGCTGGAAATAAGGGGGAAGAGTTCCAAGAAAGTACGGAAGGCCGGCCAACATCGTTTGCTTGCCGTTCAGATCTCCCTTCATCTTCATCGCTGGCCTCAAGATGATGCAAAGAAGCCTTCCCAATGTTGCACGAAATGGCGCGCCGGCTCGGTTGCCGAGTGCTTCGCTTCGGAGCCTTCTCCCTTCCTCTTCCTCCTCCGCCTCTTCCCTCCAAATCGCGCATCTTCATCGGCGGCTGGTCAGCGGCTATTCCCCCGCTTCATCCACATCTTCAACCTACGGAAGGGACGGCTCGGGAAGTGCCGCCAGCGGCAGCTTCTTTGATCGCATAAAGAATTCGCGATTCGATGATCTTGTAGGATCATTGGCGAAGCCCAAATGGGAGACCAAGGCCGGCAAGCTGGCCCACTTCAAGAAGGACTTCTACGTCGAACACCCGGACGTGGCAGGCATGCCAGAGGCCGAGGTGGCCCGCATCCTCGAGGAAGCACAGATCAAGGTGGTCGACGTCAAGCCCGGCGCCACTCCGCCGCCCCGGCCCATCGTCGAATTCTCACAAGCCGGCCTGCCGCGCGCCATGGTCGAGCGCCTCGCGCGCAACGGTATCACACGGCCCTCATCCATCCAGACACAGGCCATCCCCATCGCCCTCTCCGGGCGCGACATGGTGGGCCGCGCGCAGACCGGGTCGGGCAAGACGCTCGCCTTTGCCCTGCCGGCGTGCGTGCACATCGGCGCCCAGCCGCCCCTCAGCTCGGGCGACGGACCCGTGGGCCTGGTGCTGGCGCCCACCCGCGAGCTGGCGCTTCAGATTCAGGCCGAGGTGGCCCGCTACGCGCTGCTCCCCAACGGCTCGCCGCTCCGCTCGGTGTGCGTCTACGGCGGCGCCTCCAAGGCTCCCCAGATCAAGGACCTCCGGCGCGGTACGTTCGCCGTTAGGTTGGCTCTGGCTTTGGCTTCGCTGTTTTTAACCCATCTCTGTGTGTGTGTGTGTGTGTGTGTGTGTGTGTGTGTGTGTGTGTGTCGTGTGCCGTGGGTGTGGCCGTGGTCGTATGTATCAGGCGTGCACATGTTGATTGCGACGCCCGGCCGTCTGCTTGATCTGCTTCAGATGGGCGCAACCAACCTGGAGCGAGTCACCTACCTCGTCATGGACGAGGCCGATCGCATGCTCGACATGGGCTTCGAGCAGCAGATCCGTGCCATTGTTGACCAGGTACTCATTCATGAGTTTCCTTCTCTGCGCAGTATCTGCCGCTCTGGCCAGAGCCGATCTCTCACCTTCACTCTCTCTCTCTCTCTCTCTCTCTTCTGCTGCTGACTCGATGTCGACCAGATCCGTCCCGACCGGCAGACGCTTATGTGGAGCGCCACGTGGCCGAAGGAGGTGGAGTCGCTGGCGAGGGACTACCTCAACACCCCCACCACCGTCACCGTGGGCAGCACCGAGCTCTCCGCCAACCCTGACATCACGCAAATCATCGACTACTGCCGCCCCGCCGAGAAGAAGCCCAAGTACGCTCTCGCGTCCATTCTCTCACATCGTCATAGTCATGGTGGTGGTTGTCACGCAAAGCTCATGCGCTTGTTCTGTCGGCGCAGGCTGCTGGCTCTGATGGACGAGCTGCACAAGGCGGGACACAAGACGCTCATTTTTGTGAACACCAAGGTGTCGGCCGAGCTCTTGAGCGATGAGCTCAGGGCCAAGGGCATGAAGGCCGCCGCCATCCACGGCGACAAGACCCAGATCATGCGCGAGAACGTCCTCTACCAGTTTAAGCGTGGCCACGTCGATTTCCTCATCGCCACCGATGTGGCCGCCCGAGGCCTTGGTACTGCCGCCCGCCTCTTTGTAGCCTCGCAACCACTACCGACCTACGTCGTTCGTTAACCCCGTCCTGCCCTCCCATTCACGCAGACGTCAAGAACATTGAGTGCGTGGTAAACTTCGACTTCCCCGGTAATCTGGAGGACTACGTGCACCGCATTGGCCGCACGGGCCGAGCTGGCGCCAAGGGCACCGCCTACAGCTTCCTCACTGGTACGGTTCTTCATGCCCCGCTCGATCGTGTTTCACTAGTGCTGACCCATCTCCTCTCAGATTCGCACGACAAGATGATCCCCAAGCTGGTGAAGATACTCAAGCAGGCCAAGCAGGAGATCGGTACCGCTTCCTTTTTTCCTTGTGTGGAGCAGAATCGAACGCCTTGTTGTACTCACTCGTCTCGCGTAACGACCACTAGACCCGACGTTGATGGAGATGGCGTCCAGAGCGTCATCGGGCCGGTCCTTCCACGAGACGCCGTCGTTCGGCCAGCGACGAGCCCCGGGCGGAAACACGCGGCGGTACCGATCCTCGGACGCGCCGAACACGCGGGACTCCTTCCGCCGCAGCGACTTTGGTCGCGGCGGGGAGCGAAAGCTCAAGTACGCCATCAACACCCGCGGGTGGGGTGCCGACCACCAGTGATGCGTGGTTGGTTGTTGGCTAAGCCAACCAACGACAACTCATAAAGTTTGACAAGCCAAGCAGTCGTTTGGTGTCCCAAAAGGACAACGTTGTTGTGGTTTCTACATAGTTACATCGGCCCCCTCTCTCTTTCTCTCTCCCTTCTCTTCTCTAGTCGCTGTCGCTGTCGAACTGGAGGACTTCGCACAGGTGCACGCGGTCGTCGATGATGCGCTCGGTGGCGATCCTCCTGCGCCTCTCGTCCTCCTCGTCGCGCACGGCGCCGATGTGGGCGGCCACGCGCTCCTTGTGCTCCATGGCGGTGACCTCGCGGTCCTCGTCCAGGTGCTGACGGCGCAGGCGCTCCTCCTCCTCGAGCCTGTCCACCTCCTTCACGCTCCCGTGCTGGTCCGGCAGGAAGTAGCCCTTCACCACCACCACGTTGCACGACGCGTGCTCCATCACATACTTGGACGTGCTCCCCGCCAGCAACCGCTTCACCTTGTTCATTCCTCGTCTGATGCCGTCATCGCGACACACGGTGAGCGAGATTGAATCAGTCGACAGAATTGAAATCTGAGGGCACACAAGCCAGAAAAAAGGTGGTGACTCCAGAGGGAAGAGGAGGGAGAGGGGAGGGTACCGGCCGACGACGAGGAAGTCGACGTTGCGTTCGTCGGCGAGGGTGCAGAGCATCTGGCCGGCGTGGTGGCCCTTGAGCATGATGCAGGTGGACTTGATGCCGCGCTCCTCGGCGAGCTCACGGAAGGGCTCCATGATGGCCTTCTGGGCTCGCTCGACGCGGGCGGCGAGGGCCTCGTGGGCCTCCCTCTCCTTGTGGGTCAGGACGGGCAGGAGGTGCTTGCCCTGCACCTTCTCGGCGCACGTCACGATCAGGAGGTGGTCCTCGCCTCGGTTGAGCAGCCGGCAGGCCGTGTCGAAGGCCTCGTGCGAGTTCTTGGACCCATCCACCGCTACCAAAAACGTCGCCATCGTTGTGTGATGTGATGATGGGGGGGGAGAGAGAGAGAGAGTTGTTGTGGGTACACTGGACTGTAAGGTACTTGCTGGCTGGTGAGCTGACAATGATGACTTGCACCCTGCAGCGGTCCTCCTCTTGTAGTTTCCACTGTCGCTGCTGATTGGCTCTCCCAGTAATCCAGCATTATTTCTTGAAATTTCATGAAGATACCAATGATCGCTCATCGGTCTGTCCCCCAATGTTTGCCCCAACTCAGCGGGCAGGGTTTTCCTTCAAGAAGGAGGTCCTCATTACAACGACAAAAAATCTCCACCCACCCGATGGGTGTGCACGGTGTGTATGGTTGGTGTTGCCTAGTTGGCGGCCTTCTCTTTGGAGTGCTCGCTCGCGTTGCCCTCCTTGTCGTCGAAGTCGTCGTCGACGCCCTCGTCCTCCACCTCAGTCTTGCCCTCGCCCAGGGCCTGGAGCAGCTTCACCACCTGCCGCTGGTTCCGGATGAAGTACTTGGCCTGCGAGTCCTGTCTGTTCACCACGCAGCTAAAGAAGCCTGCGCCCCTGTTCTTGTCGCCTGCGCAGCACAGACAATCCACCGACATCATCAGCACTTTGCCACTTCCTTGCGTGTTGTGGTGTGTGTGTTCAGGAGGTTGGTGCGTACCGTCCTTGGAGTGAACGTTGTCGGTGGAGCTGGAGCGCTGAAGGTGGTGCTGGATGGCGGCGAACATGTCCTCGTCGGTCTTGTCGTCGCCCATGCACAGCACAAAGTCGGCGTCGGGTTCGAGGCTCATGATCTTCCGCACGGTGGCGCCCTTGGACACGTTCTGGGGCCGGATCTCGATGACCTTCTTGCCAATAAGCACTTCGATGGGCAGCTTGGAGGCGATGTTCTGCAGGTGGACCACCAGCTCCTTGGCCTGGAACGACGCGAAGTCGCTGTCGGCGTTCCGGTAGTGCCACACCAGGTTGACCTCCTTCGTTTCGATCATCGAACCGGGCGTACGCTGTTTTTTTTTCACGACACACGTCTCGGTCAGTGCCCAGTACAGAATCGACGTGCACGGCCCGACAGAAGGGGCAGCACATTACCTCGGTGTAGTCCTCGAGGATGGGGAGCACGATGTCCTTCCAGGTGAACTCCATGCCGGAGAGGAGGTCCTCCCATTGGTCGGACTCGTAGTGCCGGAAGAAGAGGCCGTGCTCGCACGAGAGGCCGACCGGGAGGCCGTCCATGCACTGCTCCAAAAACTCGCGGCCGCGGCCGCTGATGATGTAGACCTGGTTCCTCTTGTCCGCCGTGAGATCCTTAAGCGCTTTAAGGAGGCGGGACGAGGGCTTGGCGTCTTGCGGGTTCTTTACGATGGGCGTGAGGGTGCCGTCATAGTCCAACAGGAAGAGCCTCTTCTTGGCCTGCGAGTAGGCCGAGCACACGTCGTTGAACTTGATCTTGGGCACTGTGGTCGACACCTCGATCTTCATCAGCTCGGACAGGAACGTGCGCGCCCACAGGAGCGCCGTGTTCCGCTTCACGTAGTGGAAGTTGTATTCGTGCTTCAGCTTCCTGTCGTGTTTGGTATGCAAGTGAGCAACAGAGTTGAGCCTATGGCGAAGTGTATCTACGGCGGAGCGGAGCGTACTTGTCGGTCTCGTTCATGGAGAAGACCTCGGCGATGGTGGAGGCCACGCCGCGGATGTCCCATGGGTTGACGAGCACGGCACCGCCCAGGCTCTGTGCCGAGCCGGCGAACTCACTGAGAATGAGCGGGCCGTAGTTGCCCTTCTGGCACACCACGTACTCGTGGCAACTGTAGCAGATCGTCGAAAAAGGAGCATAAAGTTAGCGACAGTGTTCTCCGGAGTAAAGTTGATAGGAGGAGAGATGTGCGCACGTCAGGTTCATGCCGTCGCGGAGGGGCGTGAGGATGCCGGCGTCGGCGGCCATGTAGAGCGCGCAGATCTCGTCGAGCGAGAGGTTCTTGTTGTTGAGGTAGTGGATGGGGGTAAAGTCAGCCGTCGAGTAGCGACCATTGATGCGACCAACCAGCCTGCAGGGAAGAGTGCGTCAGGCGAACCGTTTACGTGTCGATGAACAGACGAGGCGGGAAAGGAATGGGCAAGGTGTGTATGTACTCGTTGATCTGAGCGTGGAGCTCCTGCAGCTCGCCCTCGGCAGAGGTTTTGCTCTTGCTGGTCTTCCTCTCCTCGCGAGGCGGCAGGCAAACCTGGAACAGGACTGCCTTGCCCTGCCACTCGGGGAAGCGACCAAGGAAGTCCTCGAAGGCCAGCAGCTTCTGGGGGATGCCCTTGATCGTGTCGAGACGATCGCGGCCCATGAGTATCTTCTTGCCCTCGAACTGTTGACACATGTTTCGCCAAGCGTTGGGGGTCAGACTCGAAACAGTTGGTATGACCATCGGTGCAAAAGTGCATCTGTGCATACCATCTTCTTGAGCTCTTCAACTCGCTTCTTGACCTGGGGCTGTTCCATGGTGTGCTCGAGCACGTCGGGATCGATGCCGGCAGGGAAGATGTCGACCGCCACCATGTGGCCGTTCCATTCCACACCCTTTGAACACATTGTAAGTATATATAGATTTCTATCAACCTCCGGATTGGAGCCGATACCTTGGGCTGAGAGTCGAGGGCGAGGACGCGGGTGCAGGCCGAGAGGAAGTGTCGACAGTCGTGGTAAGTCTGGAAACCGATGAGATCTGGCAAGACTCAGAGATCAGTATTGTACCGGGCAGTACGCAGAAGAGGAAGAAGAGAGCATGATGCGTACCAGAGGCCAGGATGCCCTGAAGCAGCTTGCCGCGGACGGGCAGAATACGATAGAGCTCGGATGTGGGGAAGGGCGTGTGAAGGAAGAAGCCAATGCGATTCGTCACGCCTCGCTCACGCAGCTCTGCACAAGCAAGGGGCAAGAAGAAGGACCCCCGGGTTAGATAGACTGAGAAACTGCAGCACACGACACCAAGGCGCGCGTGATGAAGGTGCGATGCGTACTTTCAGGGAGGGTCTTAAGGTGGTAGTCGTGAATCCACACGACCTCGTCCTCGGCGCCGGTGACGGCCTTGGAGAGGGCCTCGGCGAATTGCTCGTTGCAGCTCTTGTAGGCTTGCCACAAGGCGGGCTCGAACTTGTTGGTTACCAGCTGCGAGTTGAGCAGCGGCCATAGGACCGTCTTGCAGAAGGAGAGCCACTGCCGTCGGACCTTGTCGTCGAGGAAGATGACTACCGAGTTGAACTCCTCCCTGATGCGCTTGGCAAGCGCGGCTCGGTCCTCCGGTGGCACATAGTCCAGCAGCGTGCCGACCCAGATGAACTCCAGACCCTTGTCTGCTCGTAGACGAAGCACAATGAAGTGGGTGAGCTCAAGCCACACTGGCGAGAGGGCGTAGGAAGTGCGTACTGTCCTCAGCGAGAAGTCTGTAGGCGGACACGAGAGGGCCAAGGCTTGAGTTGGTGATCTTGTAGCCTGATCATCGATGGTAGAAACGCCAGAGATTTTCGATTCAGAGATTTTGATGAAATAGTGTCAATTGCCAGCGCTGCGTACCTTCGTCTGTCTTTTCGAGGATGAGCGGCAGGTGCTTCACTGCACAGAAGACGCGCTTGGGCAACGGCTTGTTTGCGGCATTCAGCAGATCGGAGGAGTGTGACTTGGATTGCATTCTGCTGCAGCTGCTGTGTGGCTATGATTGTTCGCCTTGGGTTGCTTCGATTGTAATGTGTATGTGTAGGAATGGAAGAAGAAGCTGGGAGATCGAAGAGTTGGTTCGATCTGGGGACTCTTCGGATGTGTTTTGTGCACGTGCCTCTGGTCGTGTGTGTGAGCTCGTTCGAACGTTTGTCAGGCGTGCAACTCGGCAGAGTCCGTTCTCCTGGGCTGATAGCTTCTGAAGGGAGGCGTGAGTTGGGTGTGGTCGCGAGAGAGATTAAAGGTCTTTGTGTTGCGGGCGCGTCCAGACGGGGCCCATCCAAGCCGGAGAGCGGGCAGGCGGGCCTCTGGCGTCAAGCTCAACGCAGCGAACAGAGCGAAATACAACCTGAACAGGAGCAGAACCCACGTTGAGTGGCGAGGCGAGATTTTGCACTGCTTTCCCTTCAGATTTGAAGAATTTGTGCAATTCAATGGTCGTTTGGGATATCATTTTTCGAATGCCGGAGATTAGGGAAGGATTGTTGATGGTGTTGCTGGGATGGCTTCACCAGGGATTTCGTGATCAGTGCCCACGACCATGATGAAGAGACGCGAGGGAGACCCTGGATCTGGTGTCGAGGGGCAGCGGTAGTAGCGTGGAGGCAAAGAGCGCGAATGACCCGAGTTTTTTTTATGCGTCGGCTCCTTCGCCACCCTCGCCGCCGCTCTGTCCTTTGACTTTGGGCACGACGAAGAACGAGCCGTCCCTGGCCGGTGCGTTCCGCAGGAGGTCCTCCGCAATGTCGCCTTCCGTGACCTCGTCCGCGCGGAGACGCAGCTGTGCTTGCCGGGCATCGAGAGGCGAGACGAGAGGCTCCACACCCTCCGTGTTCACCTGCGGCTCAGGGTTGATCAGCCGACAGTGCCGCACGAGGGTGACCCACCTGTCACTGACAGACCAGCAGTCGGAGCGGGTGGGGGTTACCTCTTGGATGATGTGCACACAGCTGAGTATCTGCCCCACCTCCCGGCAGAGGGACTCTTCCTTCTCGGGGGCTACCGTCAGCTGCGCTCGCTTGGCCAGCTGCTGGAGTGTAGCGGCGTCGATCTGAGCATCCGAGGACTGCCTGAAGAACTTCTCCACAGACCAGGACGGCTCGCGTGGCATTGCCTGTACCACAAGCTCATGAGCCTCTGAGAATGTCGATGTCGATGATGGGAGGCAGATTTCTTTCTGTTTCAAGAGAGGAGGGGTAAAATAAAGAAAGTGAACGCACCACGGCGGCATAGCCTCGGCGAAAGGGGCGGGCCAAGCAAGCTCTTCGCATCTCGTGCGATTGCCGCTCGTCTAGGGAAGGAAAATAGGAAATAAAAAAAAAACAATAAAACACTGTTAAATCGTTGGCACGAGATGAGAAGAGGATGTGCTGCTTCGTGCAGAATCGCTTCCATGCAGGAGCCGGTACTTTGCACTTCCCGCCGAGCTCCATTCCTCACGTGGCGTTCGAAAGCGCGGCCGATCGCAAGACCGCACAAGCGGCCTGTGGTGGCAGGGCAGGTCTCGCCACGGCGCCAAGTGCCAGCCCACATCGTGGCCCCGCCCTACGTGGGCAAGGACGGCGGCCACGCCACTCCCATGGACAAGCAACCACAGGAAATGGAAATCAAAGATCAACACAGCATCGCGAAGATGCGAACCGCGGGCAGCCTGGCCCGACGCATCCTGAACCTTGCCGGCACCCTCGCCCGGCCAGGCACGCCTCTTCCATCCCTTTTGCACTGCATGCGGCACATCTTTGCCTCTGTCTGACGCAGTGGCGCGCAGGGGTGACAACGGAGGCGATCGATGACGCCCTGCACGCCGCCATCACCAGCGCGGGGGCCTACCCTTCGCCGCTGGGCTATCACGGGTGCCACGTCTTGCATTGCCTTGGCATCTCTCTTGCCCATTCGACCACTAACGGAGCACACACCTGGGCAGGTTCCCCAAGTCGGTGTGCACGTCGGTGAACGAGGTCCTCTTGCACGGCATTCCCGACAGCCGACTGCTGGAGGACGGCGACATTGTGAACATCGACGTGACGGTCTATCTCGACGGCCATCACGGCGACTGTTCGCGAACCTTCCTCGTCGGCGATGTGGATGCCGACGCGCGAAGGCTCGTCGCGGTTCGCCCCCGTCCCCTGGTGTCACGCGCGCTTTGCTCTTGGCGTAGGATGGACCATGACATGGTGTAACGCGCGCTGTGGCAGGCGAACGAGAGTTGCGTGGACGAAGTCATCAAGAAGCTGCGACCAGGCATGAACCTACAATTCATCGGCGAGTTTGTTGAGTGCGTTGTTGGCCCACGTGCTTGCGTTTACCCATGTGGGCCTACTCTGATGTGGGCGTGTTCTCAGGGACTACGCCCGGCGTGAGGGCTTTGGCATTTTACCCGAGGCAGCAGGGCACTCCATCGGCAGCGTGTTCCACGCCTTCCCGCCCGTCATGCATTTCCATATCCTTCCGCCCAGTCCTCTCCCCACCCCATCCACACCCTGCATTCTGTACACCTTGTTCTTACTGTCGCTCCTTAACTCCTACGAACGTAACCAGTTGAGCTTGGAGCTCAAGCCAGGGATGACCTTCACCATTGGTACACACCGACTATTGCTCCCCTCTCTTGTCTTCTCTGTCACTGGTGTGTGTGTGTGGACCCACTTACACTCCCCGTCTCCACTCTGGCGGCGCACAGAGCCGGTGTTCGTGGAGGGCGAGCCCACATTCACTCTATGGGAGGACCAGTGGACGCGCAGCACAGTGGACGGTGGGTGGAGCGCCCAGACCGAACACACCGTACTCATCACCAATCGTGGCGCCGAAATCCTCACCTCAGCCTGATGTCACTCGAGGCACATCCAACCACCACTACACACAATGCAACACAGCAACGCACACTAATCCGTATGGGAACGGAGCGGAGAGAATTCGATGTTGATGTTGATGATGATGCGGCGATGAAGGTTTCTAACAGGCGACGGAGGCAAGGGCGTACTTGGCCGTGGGCATGTCGGCCATCCGGGACCAGGCGTTGGTGGCCGGGTCGTAGCGCTCGACGGTGGCGAAGGTGGTGGTATCGTCGAACCCGCCCAGCGCGTAGAGCTTCCCGCCGACCGAGGCCGCCGCCAGCGCGTACTTGGGCGTCGACATCGGCGCCACCGTGGTCCACGCGTTCGTCGCCGGGTCGTAGCACTCGACCGCCGCCTGGCACGCCTCGCCGAACCCACCCAGCACGTAGATTCGGCCGTGGAGCACCGCCGCGGCGAGGTAGTAGCGGGCCGTGGGCATGTCGGGCACGACGCCGGTGCTCCACTGGTCCGTGGCCGGGTCGTAGACCTCGACCGAGGCCAGCGGCACGGTGCCGCTGTGGCCGCCGATGGCGTAAATGCGGCCGCCGAGCACGACCGCCGCCAGGGCGTATCGGGGCGTGGTCATCTCGGCCACCCGCTCCCACAGGTTTGTGCGGGCGTCGAACCGCTCGACGGAGCTCAGGTAGATCGCGTTGTTGTGGCCGCCCAGCGCGTAGATGCGGCCACCCATCGCCACGCCCGCTAGCCCATTGCGCACGGTCGACAGGCCCTCGAGCGCCCGCCAGCTGGCGAGTTCGACGGTCGCTGAGGCCTGGCCGAGCGCCGACGGGTCGAAGAAGCCGACGGACGAGGTGTCGGCGCTGAGGCCGCCCATGACGAACACGTGGCCCTGGAGTGCCACGGCAGCGGCCGAGTTACGCGAGGCCGGGAGGTTGCCCACGCTCACCCACCGGTTGGCCACCGGGTCGTAGCGCTCCACCACGCCCAGCGTAAGCGAGCCCTCGTCGTTGCGGCCGCCCACCACGAAGAGCACGGTCGGCTCTCGCTCGACTCTGCCGCCGGTCTGTACCGGCACCAGGGCCAGGCTCGGCGAGGCGGCCAGCGACTCAAGGCTGAACGGCAGCTGGAAGTAGTCGAACTCCTTCTCGAGCCGCAGCATGAGCGTGGCGTCGTCGGGCGCCACCCAGGCCGTGCCCTCGCGCAGGAAGTCGAGAACGTGCTCGAACAGCTCTCCGTTGCGATCGATGAAGACGCGGCCCTCTTCGTCGTTGGCGAGATCGTGTCGTCCGCTGAACATGCGACCGAGCAGCGAGTCGTCGTAGCGGGTGAGGGTGGTCTTGGAGGTGGTGAAGGTGCGCCCGCCGACGTTGAGCTTGATCAGGGCGCCCCACTCCCGGCGGATGGCGCCGATCTCCTCCACCTCGCGCCGCAAGCGCTCCCGCTCAGCCTCCAGCTTCGTGATGTCGGCCTCGAGCCGCTCGCGCTCACCATCGACCGATGTCTGGAGCTGTGCAAACGCCGCCTGGAGTCGGGCCAACGAGCCTGTGTGCGTGGATGACCACCACCAGGCGCACCAAAAAAAGAGAAATGAGAAACACACGCGTGCCGCGGTCAGGGTTCCGCCGGCTGCCCGGAGAAGGAAGACCGCAGAAAGCGAAAACACCAGAAAAAGAACGAAGCGAAATGGCGTGGGAGGGAAGGGCACCTTCTTCGTTCTTTTTCATTTCGTTTTTGGTTTAAAAAAATGGGGTGTGGTGCAGCGTGGCCACGGTCGGGTTGGAGCTCGTTCTACAACTTGGACCGAGGGTTGACCGGTGAAGGAAGTGCGATGGGGGGGGGGTGCTGAAACACGTGAGAAGAACTAAACAGCACACAACAAGAAATTTAGCACGATTAAAACAAGTCTAAGTCCGGTTGCTTGATGTCGACAGTGCGGCCAACGGCACGACACGCAGTCAGGGCGTGGCCAGCGCGGCGATCTGGCTCAGCTTGGCGCGCAGGCGGTCGTTTTCGGCCCTGAGCAGCTCCACAGCATACCGCAGCCGTTCCTTCTCCGGGTCCTGCTGCTGAAGCGGGCTGGAGTTGTTGACGGTGGGGCTTGTTGTGGGCCGAAAGCTCGATGATTCCAAGGGCGCTGTGGCCGGTGGTAGTGGGGAAGCCGCCGCCATGTCGAGCACCTGCTCGACTCCCTTTTGGACGTCCATGTTGCGGGTCAGCCCTCGGGCTCGCCGCAATACCTCCATTCCTGTGTCGTGTGGCAAGGTTAGTCCCAGAACCGTGGCGTGCGTGCAAGATCAGCTGAGCGAGAGAGCGTAAGAGAGCAGGTTGAACCTTGAGAGGCGCTTTCTATCGTCTTCTTCCTCCTTCCGGTCGTGGCGCTGGCCGTTTCGCTATGCCCAGAGTGGAAGTACCCCTCCTGTTATATATAACCAAACAGTTCGGCCGAACGACGGAGGAAAGAGGTACCGCGTGGTGAGAAGCTGTGGTGGGATCTCGAGCTTGGTTCCTTTCTTGGCACTGCCGACGGACCGGACTGATAGGGTAGGGCGGAGGGGGGTTTGAGCAACAGGGAGGAGCGCACGAGCGCACACAACACTGACCGGGGGGTGGAGGGGGCGCACTGATGGTGAGGGCCTGCTGGATGTGTTGGGTGAGGGCCTGCACGTGCTTGAGCAGGGAATCGCCTTCTTGCCCAGGGCTCTGCAGGTTCGTCACAGCGTTGATGAGACTGGGCGCCACCCCGGCTATCGCATTGCTCACCAGCCGCAGCTGCCTGGACAAAAGGTGGTACACATCAGCACCGTCCTCTCCTGCGCTGGCACTGTTGTGAAGCAGAAGAGTAGGACGTCCTACGTGGCCATGTCGGCATCGGTGATGTGGTACTTGCTGGCCATGCTCGACAGGACCCGCACCAAGGCAACGGACTTGACGGCGAACAACCGCGTAGGCTCTGGCAAGAGGTGGAGTGGAGGTGAGGTGTGGCTTTGGTGCCGAATTGCAGGGCCTGGGACGGGAGACCATTCATACCGTTGACTTGGCCAGGAGCGTGGAGAGCCTTGATCACCAGCTCTTTGGCCGCCTGACGACGTCAACACAACAGGACGTGAGCATGGGGCAGCTGGAAATGGAGGGAAAGGAACAAGAAGGAGCGGCACCGCGGCGCACTCGGTGGTGGCGTCGTTCAGGCTCTTCTGGTCGGTGTCCTCCTCGACCTCCATCAGCTCTGACGTGAGCTCGCCGATCGTACGCAACGCAACCACCGCCCTGTCCTTGGTGCGGGCGTCGCCCCCTTCACCCTTGGCCAAGTCGGCCATGATCGCCTGGAACATCGCCCACAGTGTGTCAGGGCTTGGCTCAGGTGGCGCAGCCCACGCGTGGGCCTGGACGAACCTGCAGTATGTCGGATTGATATCGCAGCTTGCGCGCGTAGTCGAAGATCCCATCACGCAGGGTGGGGTTCCCCTGCGAGGCTGCCACCTCCTCGGCCGACTCGATGAGGATCTCTGTGGCCGCGAGGAAGCCCTCCAAGATGGGCCCGGCCTCCTGGCCCAGGCCCCCACCCTGCTGGCCCGCGTGCTCGGCCAGCGAGTCCAGCCCCAGCTGCAGAGAGGCCACCGTGAACGCCGACACCGTCGCCATAGCTCTTCACTCCCTCTGCCCTCTTGCGTCGTGTCTCTCTCCTTCACCTTCGCGCCCTCACGGCCGTTTTGGGCGGCCTTCGACCCAAAAATCGACAGGTGTGGTGCTTCAGCGCCCCTTCGCCCGCGGGCCGGTATCTACAAACAAGTTTATTTTCTTTTATAAAATGGGGGGTAAGCTGCGTGGGCGCGGCAGGGGCAAGCTGGAGCGCGGGCAGGGGAGGGGTGGGCCAGAGCGGGCTTACTGCTGGGGCTGGTGCTGGTGCTGCAGGTGGAAGGCGGGCATCATCTGCACCATGGGGTAGGAGTAGGCGTGGGGCGGGACGCCGTGGGGCTGCACGGACATGGGCATGTGCACGGGGAAGGGCACGAAGGAGCCGTCGGCGGCCTGGTGCATGACGTACTGCTGGAAGGGGAAGACCTGGGCCTCGGGCACGGGGGCGCTCTCGTAGGGGGTCTCGGGGGTGATGAGGCTGAGCTCCTCGGCGGCGACCTTCTTGTTCTTCTTGTCGCTGACCCTCTTGGCCTTCTTGTAGGTGGGCAGGCTGCGGCGCAGCTTCCTGCGCTGGGCGGCGCGGCGGCAGGCGATGCAGGCGCAGGTGACGGAGCAGCAAAGGAAGACGACGGCGGTGAAGCCGATGAGGGCCGAGATGGCAAAGGTGACCACGCGCTGGCGCGAGCTCCACATGCTGTGGTGGCCATCGGTCGGCACGCAGTGGCCGGCCTTCCAGTCGCACAAGTCGCTGTTGGCGTTACAGGTGGCTTCGTTCACAACGGCGGAGCAGATAGCTACGATAAGGGCGAAGGGTGCACAACAACGTCAGTAGGGTTGGAAGTGTAAGAGAAGCACGGCAGACGCGGGGTCGGCCGCAGAGCACGTACCCTCCACGTCGCAGGCGAGAGGCGACTCGACGATGAGCTTGAGGGAGCACTCGTCCTTGACGACGCCCATCAGGAAGCTGGGGCTGGTGTTGGGGTCAGAAGAGCGCAGGCAGCGCATCTCGACGACCGCCTTGCGGTGCACGCCATCGGAGCACATCGCGCCGCTGCCGTAGGTGACCTCAAGCGAAGCGCCAGACTCGACTAAAACGGAAGAGAGAGGATGAACCGCGTGAGTTGGGCGAACCTCGGCGTCCATAAGATGAGGAAAAGAGATGTCGTCGAATCGTTGTACCTCCGTCAGCCCAGTGGGCGTCCGAGGCGAGGCCGTACGAGATGGCCTCGCCCTTGCCGGTGATTTCGCAAACGGCCGCACCCGAGGGGCACTGGCTCGCGTGCACGGAACCACAGGGGTTGTAGTGGAAGGTAGAACCACCCACCAGGTCCTTCACAAGGAGATCCTTCCTATATATATATACATAAATGGCCATAAAGTTGAGAACCTGGTCATCGACGCATTCAACATTCAAACACCATTGGTGTGGACGATGGCGTACGATGAAAGGCGGCTGAGGTCAAAGTGGTGACCCTTGGTATTCTTGTAGCTGCAGGTGAGCTTGTGCGCGCTCTCCTTGGCAGCGCCGCCGCCGTGGTGGCCATGAGCACCCTTGCCGTGGTGGCCGCCGTGAGCCGACGCCATAACGACCACGAGGCCAAGGAGCACAGCTACAATCAAGCTGCTCTTCATCTTCTGCTGCACTGCGCGGGTGGGAGAGCTTGTTGGAGTATGGGGTAAGGCTTCCGCCGATTCTTTACTTCTTGATTGGTATCGGTCGCCTACGAATCTTGATACTGCAACCCGTCGCACGCTGCGGGCGAAATTCGCTCCGGCACTTCGACGCCTCACGCCCCATTGGCCGATTTGTCGGCACGCCAGCTATGCCAACACGCGTTCCGTGAAAAGAAAGTGGACGCGGAAAACAAATGCCCGAAGGAAAAGGGGCAAGAAATTAGGGTGGAAAAGGTCCTCTAATTTTTTTTTTGTTTACAGCCCAACACAACCGAGCGTCGGTTCAACGCGGCTTGTGTGGGAGGCTTCCTAGCCACCGCAGCGTGAGGCTTGGTGGCGTGTGTGGGTTCTCTTGTCTCTTGGCCGCCGTCTGATCCACACAGCCGGACGGTTGGTCTGAGTCTCGAGGCCTTAGCCCTTGACCCAGCGCAGACCGACGAACGCGAGGATACGGAAGAAGATGATCATGGCGATGAGGACCAGAGCACATCCCCAGATGGTGATGTAGTCGAAGCCCTCGTTCTTGATGACCTGCTCGCCGGACGTGAGCGGACACTCGCCATTGACAAGCTCGCTGGGGGTGCAGTAGAGCACGAGCCCTGTAGAAACCTGCCGGTCAACAAACAGTTTCAGACGCATGCGTGCGGGGAAAAGCGCACCATTGAGTTCGTTGAGGGCGATGCCAGTATAAGAATACTTAACGAAGCTCAGAGCATCGAGCCACGAGAAGTACGCCGGCAGCTTGGAGGGCGGAAGGAAGAAGCCACCATACAGACGACAGATCTATTCCAGCGGATAAGAGCTTAGTTAAGCACTGGCGTGGCTACGCGGTATTAGAGAGATGGGTGTAAAGAGCAAACCTCAAGAATCAGGGGCAAAATGGTGATCGACAGCGTGACCGTGCGGCAGAACGTGGAGATCATCAGGGCAAGCGACGTCGCGGTGAGGGAACACAGCTCCATGAAGCACACGAAGATGAAGAACTTGCCAGCATCATGCTGTGCTCGCCAAACGAACCGCGTGTCAGAGGAGAGACACGCTAATGTCGCAAGGCGCATCGGGTCGTACCTGGAAGCCGACGAGGAAGTACACGATGCAGGAGAACAGCAGCGGGAAGAACATCTGGACTAGCATCTCGGCCATCATCTTGGCGACATAGTAGGCTGAGACGTAGTAAGCTCCCGATGCTCGTTCTCGTAGCACAATCAATCGTTCCGAAGGGACTGAGCGAACTCATGTCAGAAGCCAAACAACAGAGAACAGGGCGCGTCGTGACGTGGGCGTACATGAGTTGATCAAAATGAGCGCGCTGAAGACTCCCTGGTTGATGCAGATGAAAAACAGCACAGAGAGCCTCTTCTTCTGTCCTTCCTGGGATCTTCCGATGTCGAGGAACACCGTTCCGATCAAGATGCCGAAGATGATGGTCTGGACCAGCTGGGCAAAAAGGACCATCCTCGCGCGCACCACGTTCTGCATCGCTCTGAGGAACAGGTACCACACCTGCGAGAACCAAGAGGGCCTGGAGGACAAAAAGCGCAAACACGGTGGGTGGTGAAGTTAGCCTTCTGCTTCTTCGTGCAGGTCAACGCCAGCTCAAGCATACCTCGAGGGGAACGCCTTGTCCTTCTTGTCCTTCTTTTTCTTCTTCTCGGGGGGATCTTCCACGTGCGGGGGTGTGTAGAGCAGGCGAATCTTTTCGGCGTTCTCATCGGCCTCTCGTATTTCCTCCTCGGTGAACTTCGCAGGGCTGATCACGTCCACTGCGCACACACCACACACGGCAGGTGAGTGACTTGTCAAGGTCATCTCTTCTTCCTCCTCCCAATGAGCAGGCATGTGGCCAATCGTACAGACGTGATCGGCAGGGTTGGTGTGCACCGGGCAAGGGAAGCCGGCCTCGGCGTAGTGGTTGACCACTTCGTCGGCAGGGCCGTGGTAAACGATCTTACCGCTCTTCAGAATCATCAGATCGTCGAAGAGGTTGAAAATTTGAGTGGCCGGCTGCACGGTTGGAGAGGGGGAGTGTGTTAGCCTGTTGTTTGTTCGCACGTGGCCCAGCTACTTTTACGAGGGCAGATGTACCTGATGGATGGTGCACACCACGGTGCAGTTCTCGGAATGGGCGAGGTCTCTCAGAATGCGGCAGAGGGTGAGAGCGGTGACGCCATCGAGACCGGAGGTGGGCTCGTCCAGGAAGAGGAGACGAGGCTTCATGAGAAGCTCCATGGCGACGCACAAACGCTTGCGCTCTCCGCCGGAAATGCCCTTCTTCAACGCACTGCCGACGGGTGTGTTCTTGCAGTGCTCGAGACCGATCTTGACAATGACCTCGTCCACCCGCTTGAGCTTGTCGTCTCGGCTCATCTTGGCGGGAAGACGCAGGAACGCCGCATACCGCAGAGTCTCCTTCACCGTGAGGTCGGGGAAGAGCAGATCGTCCTAGTTGTTGGTTGTTGGGTCATGCGTTAGCGCGAATGAAGGAGAATGTCACCAGGTGGAACGCGCAAGAGGAAGCGGGCGAGTACCTGCATGACGTAGCCCGACACTTTCTTCAAAAACGATCGGTTGTACTTCTGACCGTCCACCATTTGGTCGCCCTTGCCCTTGGCCTTGGCCAGACGGCATGCGAGCATGTTCATCAAGCTCGTCTGTGGCCCACCAAACGGCCCAAGTCAAGTTAGCCCAAGATCTGAGAAACGCCAAAGCCCAATTACTGTCGACATTCTTCGTTTCTCAGATTTTCAGATGCTTGCGATTTGCGAGGGGGCGCCCCAGCCATTGAGAAATGAAGGGCCGATGATCAGGAGACTAGTACCTTGCCAGCCCCGCTGGGACCCATGATAGCGAGGAATCGGCCCTTGACGCGTCCGCAGGCCTCTGAAAGAAGCACCTTCTTACCGTCGGGCGAAGTGACCTTCAGATCCTTCCACGACAGCTCCGCTGCGTCGCCGTACTCGTCGTCTCCCTCCATGTCCACGTCGTAGGCCTCGTCTTCAGTGCCCGACGTGTTGCCCTTCTTTCCCTTGAGGGCCTTGGTGCTGTTCATCGAGCTTTCATCTACATCTGATCCCTCAATCGAAGATCCTCCTCCGGTCCTCCCACTTTCCATGTCTGCCATCTCCAAATCGCCCCACCGCGGGTCGTTCGAGTGCAGCGAGCGGTCGTCATCCGTCTGTCCCTGCATCTTTGTGCTGTTGCTGTTGTAGTTGCGTGGCTAGCCGCTCGTCTCTAGCCTGACTATGGACGCGGGCGCGTGTACAGATTTAACTCCTGGGGTTGCGCCTGCGTGGTGTGCAGCGAAAGACGGGACTGGCGTGAAAGCCTGAAGGAGTAGTGGAGGAAGAGTCGGGCGAAGGTCTGCGGGAAAGGAATAAAATGGGCGCACACGAGGAGTCAGCCGGAAGGTGTGATGGGACGAAGGCCCTTTCTCCGCCTCTCACAGGGGTGGGTGGTGCTTGGGTGGATGGTAGGTGTGGACGAGGCTAGAATTTTCCCGGCACCCTGGTGACAAAGTGTGTGTCTGGTGGGCGGCCACGGACCTGAGAGTGCGAGTGCGGAGCTCAGAGCAAAGCCACGGGGAACTCTAACTTGTCAAGCCAAGCGGCTGTATTCAAATATCAGAGGATCTCCGCAGGGTGAGAAACCCACGTTCTCGCGTGAGGCACTTTGTTGGATGAACAAGTCCAGGGCCGCAACCACTTCTGGCATAACGGACTGCAACTACTTCTGGACCCGATCGCGATCTCCCGTTGTGACGTAATTACTTCCCTTACGTGGCGTTGGCGATGGCTATGGGAAGTTTGGCTCGAAGGACATTTCTTGGCCTTTTTCCTTTGCCTTTTATTACAGCAGGAACTTTAGAAAAGGAGAAGGAAAAAGAGGTTGGAAAAAAATAAGGGGAAGAGAATGGACGCACCACCGCGCAAGAAGAGGTGCCTGGCGGCTTCGCACGATGCGGAGGCGGCCAGCCAGGGGGGTGCCGTTTTGGAAGGAGACCACACCATCGAGGAAGTGCTGAGCGACGAAGAGCTGCGTCCCTTTACCCCACGTGAGCACCCCAGCAGTATTTTTTTAATTTTTTTAATTTTTTTTTTGACCTGCTTCGCCCATGCATCATGCACCAAGGGACCGTGCTGGTTGCGGACACGACCCCGAAGCAAGCACATGCCCTCTTGCAGTACCTGCCCCAGCACGCGCCTTGTCATTCCTTCCGCACCCTAATGTCCCCCTCGTGCTTTTTCCTGCCAGGGCGCTCAACAAACACCTGCCGATGCCTCCGCACGCTAAGCACCTGAAGCGAATCCGACGCATCAATGACGCTGCCGCTGCCGAAGGTGAGCGACACGAGGCGGCGACAGCTGGTATGCCTCAGTACTGACTTGAGTTCACAGGATACGTGCTGCAGGTGCTCGTGTGTGATCCGAGCGACGAGCCAACACTCAGCGAGCCAGCTATTGCCGGTGCACTAGCCGCCTTCTCCCTGTCCCTCAAGCCGGTAGAGGTGTCTGCGTTTGCGCCGCTCACCGATGCTCAGTACACTGAATGGAACGCCATATGGCCTATCGGCGCACGACCGCCACCAAGGTATGTGGCTCGTATGGAGACTGCAAACCGCGCGCTTCAAGTCGCCTGTAACCGCCGACTAATAGCCGATGTGTTGCAGAGAGATCCAGCCACCATCCAAATGGCCGGCAAAGGCATTCACCGATGGAGTCGGGTACATGAAGGTGGCACTCGAACAGGCGAACAAGGCGAAGCGCAAAGGAGAGGTACACCTTTTGAATCGTTTAGCCTGTTGGTCTTGATGCTGAGCCTGTCCTTGCTCACCTCGGGTCCAGCGCCCGATCGGTGCGGTTGTGGTCGACCCCACAACGGGGCAGATTGTAGCTAAAGCACGGGATTGCTGTACGCTCCTATCTTCTGTCACCATATCCCAATATGCTCAACTTGCCTCGTTCGCACACCTCCAGCCAGCAGTCACCCACTGGACCATGCTGCGATGGTCTGCATCCACAAGGTGGCTGCCAAGGACATGGCCGACAATCCTGCTACAAGGGGCAACTATCTGTGCACCGGATATCATCTCTACATTACGCGCGAGCCGTGCATCATGTACCCCTCTCGTAACCTTTGCCAAAGACCTTCGTCCTCGTCGTGCTCACCCTTCTGGTCAGGTGCGCAATGGCGGTCCTGCATTCCCGGTTTGCCAAAGTGTTTTACGGGGCACCCAACCTGGCCATGGGCGGACTCGGCGGGCGGGCGAAGCTGCACACCCACCCATCGCTCAACCACCACTTCCAGGCCTACACCGGCCCACTCCAAGAAGAGTGCCGCCAACTCGCGGCGGACCCGTAGGTCCAAGCCTTTACTTTGGAAAAGCCTTAAGATAGCTGCTCCGCCTTCCTTGAACATCTACATCTGGCGCCTCCAAGCTCCTCAAGTCCTTGTCTTGGGATTGTTCTTCGTGTTTGCCCCAATTTGGCGGGGTGTGGTCCTGCATTCCTGGCGTGCTTTGGAGAATTCGTTCGAACCAAGGCAAGATTCCGTGGGATCCGTGGCCGCAAGCCAGACAGAGCAAGAGTGGGAAGAGCTTACCACACGCGCCGTGAGGGCAAGAGAGCAGCGAAGCACCCCTGCCGCAGCTGCCTTTCTCCTCGCTCTCTCGCTCGGCCCACAACCACAACGAGACGACCAGGCCCACAGTGACCAGAGAGGGGAGTTTCCAGCTTGACGCTGTCGCGACTGACGAGTAGCAACTGCGACAAAGGGCAGTTATTGCCGCCACGAGTGTCTTGCTCTTCTCCGTCGCGTCGTCCACAAAGGTGTTGTGACCACAGGTCACAACGAAAGGTACCTGGTTCTTCCGTTTGTGGGGTTTATTTTTTATTTTTTTAGAATCTCTATTTCTTCTGGATTTGTCCAGCAGCTTGGTGTGCCCGTTTGCTTTGGATCAAGATCTCCTAGATGTCCTCCTCTGATTTTTAGCACAAGCACACACGTCGCTCATCACAGTCCAAAATTTGGCGTAGGGATTTGTCGAGGCTTCGAGAAGATCAACAAGAGACGCGTCAAATGTCCGCGAGCACGGAGCACGACCAACTGCCCAGCCCTGCACCGTCGTCCGACCCATTGAGCCAGCTGCAGCGACTGGTCATTGTAAGCAATCGACTGCCGGTGACCTGCGTCAAGCAGAAGGATGGCGGATGGACCTACAACAAGAGCTCGGGCGGGCTGGTGACGGCCCTCTCGGGCATCAAGAACACGTCTCGCTTCGTGTGGATCGGGTGGCCCGGCGTTCACGTGGACGACGAGGCCGAGCGACGTGAGATGGAACGCAAGCTCTTCGAAGAGTACTCGTGCATCCCTGTGTGGATGGACTTTGAGCTCATGGAAGACTTCTACAACGGTATGCCTCTCCACTTCATGTGGCCTTCGTGTGCTGGCTTTCGCTCACAGTGCTTGCTGTGCGTGTACGTGCGGGGCAGGCTTCTCGAATGGTGTTCTGTGGCCGCTGTTCCACTACATCGACACCATCAAATTCAACGCCGGCCTGTACGAAGCCTACGTGAAGGCCAACGAGCTCTTCGCACAGGCGGTCACGAACATCTGGCAGGAGGGAGACATGATCTGGATTCACGAGTGCGCTTGCCTTCTTGCTCCTCCCGTACTCCCAACGAGCAGTGCGACTCACCACCTTCTCTGCAGTTATCACCTGATGTTGATGCCGCTTGCGATTCGCCAACAGATACCAACGGCAAACATGGGTACACTGCACTACCAACCACCTGGCCGAGAGCACTAGGCAAGGCATGGACCTGGCTCACTTCCTCTTCCCTCCACGCAGGCTTCTTTTTGCACATCCCCTTTCCGTCGAGCGAGGTCTACAAGATCCTGCCGTGTCGCGCGCAGCTGCTCGAGGGTGTGCTCTCGTGCGATCTGGTGGGCTTTCACACGTGGGACTACTCAGAACACTTTCTGAAGACGTGCACCCGCATACTGGGCGCTGAGACCCAGTTCCAGGCCGTCATCTACAAAGACCGGCGAGTGCCAGGTGCGGTTCCACCGTAACCTCGCTCTTACCAGCAAGACACTCACGGTGAACCATGTCTGTGCGGTGGCGAGTGTAGTGCGTGTGTTCCCAGTGGGCATTGATGTATCCGAGTTCGAGCGCACCTTGATCACTACCCCGGTGAAGGAGCGTCTGGACGAGCTATACCAGCGCTTCAAAGGGAAGAAGGTGATCCTAGGTGTCGACAGACTGGACTACATCAAGGTACGGCAATGCTCCTATTGATCGTATAGTGCTTGGTGTTAAATGCCCATCGTTCTCCCTCCTCTTGCCAGGGCCTGCCCCACAAGCTCGAGGGCTACGAACTATTTTTGTCCAAGTACCCTGAGTGGCGCCAGAAGGTGGTGCTCATTCAAGTTGCCGTGCCCAGTCGCGAGGATGTGCCGGAATACCAGAAGCTGAAGAAAGGTACCGACCCATGTCGCAGCGCTTTGTCGGCGAGCGACGTCGCACTCAATATCAGTTCCCCCTCGCTTCGATTGTGTAGTGGTCGACCAAACGGTTGGCCGGATCAACATGGAGTACGGCTCGCTGGAACACCAACCCATCCACTACCTGTACCATTCCGTCAACTTTACTGAGCTGTGTGCCTTGTACACGCTTGGTACTTCCCTATCCCTGGAATGGTGGCAAGCCGACGAGTTTGAATCTTGCTTACCGTAGCTCTATTCCTCCAGCGGACGCCGTGTTGATCACCTCGCTTCGGGATGGTATGAACCTGGTTGCTGAGGAGTACATCGTTTGCCAGAAGGAGCGCAAGGGCGCCCTCATCATTTCCGAGTTCGCTGGGGTACACTCGGACAGGCAGCTGTTGATTGGCACGTGCTGGCGCACTTTGGCTAACCGGTTGTTGGTCGTTGATACTTGCAGGCTGCCCAGTCGCTCAGCGGGAGCATCCTCATCAATCCTTGGAACCCTAGAGACGTGGCCACGGGCATCAACAAAGCCCTTTCCCTCGCATACGCCGGTTCGCCTCTATTTCACGTGTGTGTGTGTGTGTGTGTGTGTGTGTGTGTGTGTGTGTGTGTGTGTGTGTGTGTGT
>CDFE01064608.1:88575-101078 GCA_000826465.1 Acanthamoeba mauritaniensis | reverse complement strand
GTGTGTGTGTGTGTGTGTGTGTGTGTGTGTGTGTGTGTGTGTGTGTGTGTGTGTGTGTGGCATCATGCTGTAGCCCTCCTCGTCCTCCTGGCTCGTGCGCAGCATGTTGTCGATATCTGCTGCTTTTAGTTAGTTGACGTGTAGTGTGTTGCCACTCTCATATGCTTTTTGGGTTGTGGTCGTTCGCACAGATCGAGCGGAGAGGCACAACACACTGTATAGATTTGTATCCAAACACACATCCGCCTTCTGGGGCACGAGCTTCATCGAGTCGCTTGTCAGCGAGACGATGTCTGTACAAATGCTGCTCGAGAAGTCGGTCCCTATTTATCAAATCCTCAAGCGATACACCCAGAACAAGAAGCGCCTCCTCGTCTTCCAGTCCGACGGTGTCTTGGTATGTTCATCCAACCCTTCGTGCTCCCTTTTGTTTGCGTCCACATTCTAACACTTGGTGTGTGGCAACGTGTGTACTTTATGCAGAGTCTCCAGGCAGAGTCGAAACCATCAGCTGGCGTGCTGAGCCTGCTGAAGAAGCTCAGCGACAACCCCAACAATATTGTGGTGATCATCAGCGGCAACACGAGGGACACCATGGAGGAGCACTTCGACGGGCTGGACGTGGCCCTGCTCGCTGAGCACGGATTCTACTACCGTCCCCTTCAGTAAGTTGCCTTTACTGTGAAATGTGCGTGACAACATGGGGAGCTCACCTTTCCTGCTGCGCGTCCACCAGGCGCGTGCTCGACAGCATATCGGAGGAGCAGGAGGAGAGCAAGCAGCTGGGCCTCCTCCGTCGTACGCCGTCGCTGAGCTCGCTCCCGATGGACAGGAACGGCTGGCGCACGCAGTACCTGGGCGACAGTTCGTGGATGGACGCCGTGCGGCCCATCTTCGACTTCTTCTCGGAGCGGACGCGAGGGAGCAAGCTCGAGTGTCACGGCACCTACTTCACCTGGAACTACCGCAACGCCGACCCGTTCTACGGTGAGTCGCAGGCGCGCGCCCTGCGGCTGCACATGGACAACAACTTTGGCAAATGGCCCATCGAGGTGAGCAGCGACAACAAGACCATCCTCGTCCGCAACCACGACGTCAACCCGTCGTCAGTGGTACGTCCCCCTCCCTTTGATCTCTTTGCCCTCTGTGTGCTAACTGCCGTGTGCACTTAAAGCTGAATCGAGTGTTGCGCGACGTGGCTGCCGAGGGCGCGCTGGTTGACTACGCGCTGTACGTGGGCACGACGGCCGTGGACCACGACGCCATCGCTGGCCAGAACCCGGAGGTGGACCTCTTCTCGTGTCTCGTGGGCAAGAAGTTCGGCTCGGCCTCCTTCCTCCTCCAGGACCCGCTCGCCTTCGGTCAGTTCCTCGACCGTCTCGCGCACCTCGAACGCGAGAGCAAGCAATGAAAACAATAATAATCATTTTTGTTGGTGTAATTGAAACGTTTTCCCAAACGCAATGAAATTGTTACAAAACAATTCAAACAAGAGAAGTGGCGCAAGAGGAGTTGATTGAGGGCCTGTGTTGATCGTACATTCAAAAATGCAAAGACATGGAGCGGTAGCAGGGGCTGCACACACGAGCCCACCGGTGGAACGACCTGCTTCCTTCCACCTCACCCATTCTGTACGCGATTCAGTGGATTGGGGCGCGCCTACGCCCTCAACTCCTCCCACATCGACACAGCAGCGACGCCCACGAACAAGTAGCGGCTCGTTTGTGCAGTCGCTGGCTGGCATGGGCGCAGCCACCCTACCATTTGGACCACGCATCGCCAAAGGTACATAAAAAGGATCAAATCCAACTCCCAAGGTGCTTGTCTCACCGGGTCCATCTTCGTGCAGAGGTGGGAGACACCTTTGCGGCCTTCTTCACGCCAGCACTGCGAGCTGAGCTCGAGTTTAGCCAACGCGAGTTTGAGGTACCTATTCCCACACTCGCCGCTGTCAGCCCTCGTTGTTGGGCGCGCATTATGGTGTCCCCACCGCCTGCTAGGTTTCGCTTGGTGGTGCTGACATTGCTTTGCGTGCACGTAGGAGCGAAGAGGTGATGGCCCGCAGGTGGAGCTGGAGGACACGGCACAGGTGATACAGACCGTGCACAGGGAGCTGGACTCTTGCACCGACCTGGTGGGAGACGTGCTGGGTGATATCACTCAACAAGGTTCGCTGCCATGCCGGCATGGTGCTGTTGCCACGCCGCTCAGGCGCCTGTTAACCCGCCCTCAACTCTCTGCAGTGCACAACATATCATGTATGATAGGCATGCAGCTACTGAAGGCTAGCGCCAATCAGGTAGGCATGATCGATCATGATCCGCCCAGGCCCACACACGACACGACACGACACGACACGACACGACACACGTTGTTTGCTAGCGTGCTCACTCACAACCGACGTTGCCTACAGTCCAAGTACGAGGCCGAAAGCAGGCAACGGAGGGAGGAGGAGGCCAAAGACAAGACCGACTTCATGGTGGGCATCGAGGAGGAGCGACGGAAGGTCGACGCCGAGTTCGCCAACGACGTCATCCGACTCGAGCACATGTACCGGGTCATGGCCGACACTGATTGACCCATAGCTCATCCCCCCGTGGGCTGTATGTACATAGCGAGCGAAGACGGAAGACAGGAAAAAAAAAAGAAAAGAAGGGAAATAGAGAAATTTTGGCGGCGTTCGACTAAGATTGAAGAACCGCGTTCGATGTGTGGTCGCGAAATTGCGAACAACAGGGCGGATTGATTCGTGTTGTTTCATTCGTCATTCAATTCTCATAGCGGAAGGCCAAAGGAATTGAAGACAAAGCAACGAGAAGATGTCGTTTCAGATTGAATGGCCCACCCTCGATGAGATTACGTTGGAGAAAATCAAGGCACAAATCACCGAGGTCATGAACAAGGGCGAACTTCCAGATGCAATCTGTGACGTCATGCGGGTGACCGACCTCGACCTTGGGAACATCGTACGATGCCGCCTTGCTTCATTTAATCATCATGATGATTTAATCAATTCTAACGCTACACTTGGCCCGTGCAGGCACCCACGCTCCAGTTCATCGACATCCCCGACGTGTCCGAGGACGGATTCGAGGGGCACTTCAAGGTGGCCTACGCCGGCAACGGCAGCATCACCCTCCAGACCAAAGTGCAGGTACCACGTGCGATGTGGTGCGATGTGGCGTGTGGTGGCGTGCCTAACGAGTGGCGCCAGGTGAACCCTTTCGCGGCCAAGACAGCGCCGAGCAAGCGGGCGCTGCGACACCTGGGCAGCCTCATCGCTCACGAGCCGATGGTGGTGCCGCTCCGCATCACCATCTCGCAGGTGCGGATCGACGGCGACCTCGTGCTCAACATCAAGAAGCGCGCCAAGGCTCACGACCCGCGGAGCGACGGCAGCCTCGTGCTCGAGAACACCAACACCGCCGTCAGCGCCCCGGCGGCGGACAGCGAGCTGTCGATACCGCACATCGCCGCGCAGTTCAAGGTCGACCCGCTGCAGAGCGTGAACATCTCGTCGAGCTTCGACGACTTTGGGTCGGTGAAGGACTACCTGCAGGAGCAGGTCGAGGGCTCCCTGCGCAAGCTCTTCGTCGAGGACTTCCCGCAGATCGTGAGCGGCATCAACACGCAGCTCGAGACCGCCGCGCACGCGAAGCACAACACCGTCGTCGTGCTCGCCCCCAAGTGAGTTGGTCTCTCTCTCTCTCTCTCTTTCGTCGTGATGAAGGTGGGGGTGTGTAAGTAATGATGTCCAAAGTGTGCGTGCTGCTGGACGAGCAGCAGCTTATTTATTACTGCTTTTACGTAACCGAAGTGTGATGGAGAAGATGATGATGATGAAGAAGACGATGGAGAAGGACTGTCAAAAACGAGTAGTATTACATTTGTCGTACGGCGAAGTAGCGGTAGTAGCAGCGATCGGCGACCAGGTGGCGGAGGGAGGGCATCTTGGTCTGGGCCACGTACAGCAGCGGCCCCACGCCGGCGATCAGCGCCCCCACCAGCGGGATGCGGAAGTCGCTGTAGAACAGCGACGCCACGATCGCCACCAGCACCACCAACGGCGTCAGCCCGCACACCAGCACACCTGCGTCGCGCACGTGTCAGCACCACCTGGCCAAGCAAGCGGTGGCCACTGGCGCGGGTGGAGGTACCGGTGCGGCCGAAGGGGAGGATGGAGGGGATGTTGAGGTGGGGCTGGGTGAAGGCCAGGCGGATGAAGGTGGAGCAGAGGAGGAGGGCGTGGGTGGCGTAGAGGAAGGACTCGACCTCGACCAGGTAGGAGAAGTCGAAGAGCACCAGCACGCAGGTGGTGAGGGAGAAGAAGGTGATGGCCGCCACCGGCGTGCCGAACCGCTCGGACTCGTACTGGAACACGGACGGTGCCATCTCGTCCTTGCTCAGCGAGTGGAGCGCCGTCGACGAGGTGTGCAGATACGCGTTATACGTTCCTAAATTCACGCACACGCACACACGCACACGCAAGATGAGCTTCTGTATTGGGAAAAGTGTAGGATATCTGGCAGCGGTATGTACCCATGGTGCTGACCAGTCCTCCGGCGATCATCATGTAGAGCAGCCACGAGCCAAAGCCGAGCTCCTCAGCGAGTATCGGGTAGGAGCCCTGCGAGATGTCCGTCGACCAGTCCTTGGCCGTGGCGATGGCCGTGGCGATCGGGAACAGGTAGGTCACCAGCATCAGCACCACCGACAAGGCCATCGCCAGCGGGTACGTGCGCTTCGGATTCTTCACATTCCCTATCACCACCGCGCCAGTGTGAGTGTCTCAATCGTGGGCCACACCGTGAGTGGGTTGGGTGGTGGGGCGAACCGGCGAGGAATCCGCTGTATTCGTAGCCGCAGGTGGCCCAGATGAGTACGGAGAGGTAGAGGCCGACGTCGCTCTTGCGGTCCGAGGTGTCGACGAGGGTGGCGAAGGAGAAGTGGGAGGAGAAGAGGGCGAGGATGATGAAGAGGACGAAGGGGAAGAGGGAGGAGAGGGAGAAGAACTGCGAGGTCTTGTCGATGATCTTGGGACCCATGACGTTGAGGAAGCACGCCAGGCCTATGTACACCACGCACACCAGGTACGCTTGCCACGCATTCAGGGACACCACCTCCTGCTCGGAAAAACACGGTGATGCAAGTGTGAGCACACACACCATCGCACACGCACGCGCCACCGCACACAAAGCACACAGACACGCCGCGCAGGCAAGATGCCCAAACCTTGAGGTAGTCGACGAAGATCAGCGGGTAGAGGGCTTGGTCAACGATCGCGACCACCATCATGCTGCACGCATGAGAGTTGTGTTGTGCATCGCGACGCAGAGGGTCGGTACAAAACAGTGAACCATCTCACGCGCGCGTTGTAGAGGAACGCCTGCGCGGGCGGATATACAGTGGGGGACGTGTGTGTGTGTGTGTGTGTGTGTGTGTGTGCGCGCGCGCGCGCGCGCGGGTGCGTACATCCATCCGTCGACGAAGGGAATGATGGGACCCCAGGCCTGCCGGCCCCACAGAATGAAGCCAGAGTGGGAAGGCATCGCCGACGCCAACTCTGCCGTCATCATCGCCATCGGCAAGCTCCATATCTGTGGCACCGCACGCACACCACCACACGCATCATCAGCGTGTGTTGGCCAAACGCCTGGGAAGCGCTGGGTCGGGTCGTACCCAGGGGATGATAAGGATGCCGGTCAGGGCGTAGAGCGGAGGGATGGAGCCGCCGAGGTCTTCGGTGCCGTAGGCACCGCCGCACACGAGGAAGAAGACCAGCGCCACGAGGCCGAAGACCGAGTGCACCTTGGTGCTGTCCTCGCCCTTCTCCAGCCTCTCGTCGATCTCCTCCATCGTCAGGAGCTCCTCCACACGACCGCGCGCGTCGTCGTCCTTCCCCTTCTCCGATTCGTGCCTGTTGGCCTCGTCATCGCCGCCGCCGATGAGGGTGTCGTTCTCGTCTCCTCCGTGTTCGTCTCGCGCGACGACAACGATCGAGCGTGGCGAGTCGTCGCCGGCCGAGCGAGGCGAGGAGGGAGCAATGAAGGCCTCGCCGTCCTTGAGGATCACCACTGATCCATCTCTCGCGCGAGTGTTCACGATCATCATCTCCTCGTCGGCAGGGTTGGGCGGCGAATGGCGATGATGGAGGGCTCTATCAAAACTGTAGGACGGGGGCGTCCCGCTTGCCGTCTTCTCGCGGTGAGGAATTGGGATGGAGATGGGCAGAGATTGGCTCTCGTAGTCGGCTTTTCCCTCATCTTCTTCGTCCCCCGAGAGCGAGGCCGATCCGAAGAAGTCGCCGTCGCCGTCGTGCAGCGGCGGTGGAGGAAAGGGAGACTTGTGGGCATGGGTGGGCTGCTCTCCATACGGATCCATTCTCTCTCAATTCAGAGATAAAGGAAAGTTGACTCTTTTCACCCAATTTACAACAATCGTGAGATGCGAACCGGCGGATCAGCAACACATGACACCATCGTTTTGGGCGCTGGCGCTGCGGGGCTGACGGCTGCCGCGTTTGCCGCAGGTGAGATCTGCACCTTCCCCCGACATCGCTATTGAAAAAGCAAACGCACACACAGCCAATGATTGTTCGGAAATGAGCAGGGAGGGGCGTGAGCAAGGGAGTGCTCGTGCTCGAGGGCGCAAAGGAAGCCGGAAAGAAGATCCTCATGAGTGGCGGCTCACGCTGCAACGTGCTGCCGGCCGCCATTGATGTCGGGCGCGACTACTTCACAGCCCAAACCGCCACATCCGCCGCACGAGGTGGGCGGCGGGCAGCAACAACCTCCCACAAGGCCCTGCAACGGTATTGCCCCCCCCCCCTCTTCTAGTCCGATGGGCTGGCCATTTATTCATCAATAAATATACAGTTAAATCCATTAATTACAATTTGATGATGAAAAGTGCAGAATAGTCTCGACCTGGAGCGTGGAGGAGTGCCGTCGGTGGATGGAGGAGGAGGTGGGGCTGGAGCTTGCGATGGAGGAGGACACCAGCAAGTGGTTTCCGCGCAGCAACTCGGCGCGCGAGGTGCGGGACAGGCTCGTGGCATTGGCCCTCGACAAGGGAGTCGACCTGCAGTACAACCAGCGCATCACTCGCCTGCGACGAGGTCTCGCCAGCGCAATCCCCTCTCCTGTTGTAGATTACGCAGACGAGTCACTTACCACCGCACACGCACACGCAGAGAGCAGCTCTGGTATGTGGCACTGCGAAAGCGAAGGTGGAGAGCAGTACCGTGCGCCCCGCGTGGTCGTGGCCATGGGCGGAAAGAGCTTCCCCGCCGTGGGCACCGACGGCAAGGGATACCAGCTCGCGCAGGAGCTCGGCCACACGATTCGCCCAGTCTATCCCGCGCTCACTCCGCTCACCGGTGCGTAAAGACCGACCCCAGCGGTCTGGTTTACCATCGACTCTCTTCTGACAGCCCACAATTCCGTTCAAAGGCCCTCACCCTGGCGGGAACCAGCTCGCCGGGGTCTCCTTGAACGTGGGCGTCACAGCAGAAGCCGGCCCATCAGGCCAGCTGCGCACTGATGCCCACCGCACAGGTATCACCATGTCATTCGCCTCCGCACGACACTTGCCTTTCTTTCTTCGTTCCTACGCTCTCGTCGTGTCGCGTAGTCTGACTCTCGCAAGGCTTTCTATTCACGCACAGGGGCTACAGCGGCCCATCGATCCTTGACCTCTCGCACCACGCGGTGATCGATATCGAGAGATTGCGCGAAGCAGCCGACGGTACAAGAGCGACTGCGATCACGGTCAACTGGTGCGACATGCCCGAGGAGTCGTGGCGCGGCCTCTTCCTCTCGCCGCTGACCAAGGGCGGGAGTGCCACTCGGCTCGTGAGCAACACGCTGGCCGAACGGATGCCGCACCGGCTGGCCCTCGCTCTGTGTGAGGAAGCGGGCGTGGCCCACCAGCGGATGGCCGATCTCACCAAGGACAAGCGAGAGCAGCTGATCGGCCTGTTGACACAATACCGCTTGCCCTATACCGGTACGCACAACGCTGCGTGTGCGGTGGTGCATGTGCGGTGGTGCGTGTTGTGGTTGACGCATGCTAAAGATCAATGTATCCATGCGGGGGTTTTATGGTACAGGGCACCAGGGCTACAAGAAGGCCGAGGTAACGGGTGGTGGCGTCAGCCTTGAGGAGGTGAAGTGGGAGACCCTCGAGAGCGCCATCGAAGCCAACAGGGGCCTCTTCTTTTGCGGCGAAGTGCTGGACTGCTTCGGTCGGATCGGCGGCTTCAATTTCTACTGGGCCTGGTGCGTACATTCATCACCGGCGCATCTTTTCAGCTCCAATCTCATACTTTTGTGGCCGTGTGCGCCGTGTGCCGTGTGGATAGGGTAACGGGCAGACTGGCCGGCATGAGTGCGGCGAGTGCACGTCTCTCCAGCCCAAGCTCTTGAAACAACAACAGCAGCAACAACAACAATAAGGTGACCACCTTTTCCCAATTACAAGAAGCCTAGCAGCTCAGTGTCGTCACACCCACCGCTTCATCCGCCTCCGTCGCCCGTTTGAAATAACGAAGTGGTGTCGTCAATTCGCCTCAGGCTGGCGTGCAATGAATTCCGCGACCAACTGACCAACCCTTAAAAGGGAACGTTCACGCGCCCTTTCGAACGCGCCAGGACACCAAAGACGACCGACTTGCGCTCACGCACAGCGAGCAAGAGGCGGCGAGCTGCGCGAACGTCGGGGGAGGGGGTGAGAGAAGAAGGAGCATCGTCGTCATCGTCGTCATCAACAAACGTAACAAAGGCAAAGGAAGGAGTGAAAAGAAGATCAACGGACGAGACGAGATAGGTGACGAGAAGAAGAAGAAGAAGAGAAAGAGGCCACACAGAGAAGAAGAAGAAAAGATGAATCGAGACAAGAAGGGGGAGAAGTCGGGCTTCTTCCAGCACTTCACCCTGCGGAGGAAGACCATCAATGGTGAGCCCCCATCAACGAGAACACAGAGCGGCGAGGAGGGGGTTTCGCCGGTGCATCACGGGGGCTCCCTGTCAGCGCAACACGCGCCCTCGCCCTCGACCAGCTCGTCGTGGAGCACCACCGCGAGCGCATCGACAGGGGCCACCCCGACCGCCAAATACAACACATTTCGCGATCGGGCCTCGACGGACATCACCATCAGCGTCGATGATTCGGCAGCGACTTCGAACCGACCGCAGATGTCACGGCTCCAGCGGGCGTCGTCGATGATCCGGCGGGGCAATGCGACGACGCGCAAGACGCGCGAGGAGACGGCGATCGAGATGTTCTGTCGCGGGAGCGAGGAGAACAACATCAGCCTCAGCACCACGACGGGCAAGGAGGAGAAGAAGAAGGGGCGCGGGTTCTTCGGATCGAAGGACAAAGATGACGGGGGGCTCGACGCGACGGGGAGCGACAAGCGGCGGTCGCTGACGATAAAGGCCAGCAAGATGGAGGAGGGCATGTTCAGGCGCGGGGAGCCGGGCTACTTCATCAAGGAGCTCAAGAAGAACTCGACCACGTCGTCGTCGTCGTCGAAGCGCGCGGCGCGGGGCAACCGCCAGCTGGAGACGCTGAGCGAGCTCAAGGAGCAGCTGCGCGAGGCCAACGAGGGCTGGGTGCAGGAGTTTGTGCGCGAGCCCTTCCGCGGGGTGCTGGCCCTGCTCGAGGCCATCCACGAGAAGCAGCGCAAGCAGCAGACCGGCATCGACCTCTCGGTCCAGGCCGCGTGCCTCGAGTGCCTGCGCGCGCTGGCTAACACCGCCGCGGGCCTCGCACAGCTCATGAACGCGGCGGCGACCAAGCGGGTGGCGGCCCTCCTTGCCTCGCGCGACACGCAGATCAAGGGCGCCGCGCTCGAGCTGCTCTCATTCGTGTGCCTCGTGCCCCCCAAGGGCGTGCCGCTCGTGCTCGAGGCCATGAGCCACTACCGCGCCGAGCACCGCGAGCCCACCCGCTTCCATAGCCTCCTCCAGGCCATGCGTGCCGAGGACAAGAACGTCGGCTTCCTCATCAACGCCCTCTTCTTCATCAACTCCATTGTTAACTCGCCCGAGGACCTCAAGGTGCGGCACGACCTCCGCAAGGAGTTCATCAACCTGGGCCTCCTCGACACCATCCGCTCCTTCAAGGATACCTGGGCCATCTCCTCGTCCGAGCTCAAGACCCAGCTCAAGGTCTTCGAGGAGGAGATGCAGCACGACGCCCAGGAGGAGCGCCGCATGGGCGCCGCCAAGGCCAGCGCCGTCGACAAGAACAACCCCGAGGACATCTTTAGCGTTGTTCTCCGCCAGGTCAAGGACTCCCCCTACTACCAGTCCTTCATCAACTCCATGGGCAACATGCTACAGCTCAGCTCCACCAACGCCGGGTTCGTTAAACCTCATCATCATCACATGCTTCCACAATAGAAGCTCATACGTTGTGTTTCTCTCATGGGAACGTGTACAGGCAACAATCGTGGGAAGTGGTGGAGTCGATGCTGTCGCAGTACCTGTCGCTGGCGGACAGGGAGGGCGCGACGGAGGTGGAGGTTATGCTGCTGCAGGACCTGGAGGAGCTCAAGCACAAGCATGAGCGCAAGATGCGCAACCTCAACAACCGGGTGCGCCGCGCCCAGGGCGAGAACGCCGAGCTCCTCGAGCAGATCGAGAAGCTGCAGGCCGGCGTGCGCGAGGAGCAGAACGTGCGCCTCAAGGAGGACATCAGCCGTGCCCTCAGCAGCGGCATGGGCATGGGCATGGGCGCCCCCGGCCTTATGATGGGCGGTGGCGGCGGTGGAGGAGGGGGTGGTGGCCCCGCAGGCGGTGGCGGAGGCCCGGTAGGTGGCGGTGGAGGTGGCGGAGGTGGCGGCGGCGGTGGAGGTGGAGGTGGTGGCCCAGGCGGCGGCGGCGGCGGTGGTCCAGGCGGAGGAGGCGGCGGAGGCGGAGGCCCAGCTGGAGGGGGTGGCGGTGGCGGAAAAGAGTCGGGCACGGAACCGGCTAAGACACCGCGAGAATTGACGAAGGCGATGGCAGTGGCGGCGCTGCCTCCGCCTCTGGCCCCGAGCGCCCCGCCGCCAGGCATCGCGGCCCCGCCACCTCCTGGCATGGCGCCGCCGCCGCCCATGGGCGGCATGGTGGGAGGCCCCGGCCGACTGCCGCCCAAGAAGGCCATCCATCCGGGCGTCAAGCTCAAGCACCTCAACTGGACCAAGATCCCCGCCAGTCAGGTACGCCCTTGGGCTCACCTGTGGCCACAGTGGCGCTGTGCCGTGCGAGTGACCCTGTGCGTTTCGTGTGCGTGCTTGCGTGCGTGTAGGTGAGCCAGAGCTTCTGGGCTGGGGTGGAAGATGACAAGATTCAGTTCGACAGAATGGAGATCGAGAACATGTTCGCGGCCACGGCCCTCTCGCCCAAGGGCCCTTCCTCGGTCGCCAAGCCCTCGCTCATGAAGCCTAAGAACATGCTCATCACCCTCATCGACATGAAGCGGGCCAACAACTGCGGTACCGCGCCACCACTCCCCCTCTCCCCGCGCACGACTGCTCTTTCCTGAGTGGTCCTCTCATTTCGACCAACCGTGGGCCATCCGTAGCCATCATGCTGTCCCGCTTTAAGGCCTCGTTTGAGGACATACACAAGGCGATCCTGACGCTCGACGAATCGGTGCTCGACTACGAAAAGGTGCTCAAGCTGATGGAGTTCGTGCCCACCAAGGAAGAGATCGACCAGATCGTCGACTATCCCGAAGAAAAGTACATCTTCCTCTCCTTCCATCATGACGTCTTGAGCTAGTGTGAGCCAATCGAGTGACACTTCTTCTTCCTCTTCTTCTTCTTCTTCCTCTTCTTCTTCTTCTTCTTCTTCCTCTTCCTCTTCTTCTTCTTCTTCTTCTTCCTCTTCTTCTTCTTCTTCTTCTTCTTCTTCTTCTTCTTCTTCTTCTTCTTCTTCTTCTTCTTCTTCTTCTTCTTCTTCTTCTTCTTCTTCTTCTACTTCTTCTTCTTCTGGCAGGACGAAGCTGGGTAAGGCGGAGCAGTTCTTCTGGGTGATCAAGGACATCCACCACTACGGCGACCGGCTGAAGGCCTGGGCGTTCAAACTCAAGTGCCGCGAGCAGATGGAAGAGCTGCGGCCAGTACGCGACCCATGCTCTCTTCCCCCATCCGCGCTGCTGTGGGCCCTCAGTGGGCGTGCGGGCGCCCGCCACGCAATGAACCGCTGACGCACCACGCTCGCCAACTCGGTCCTGCAGGACATCACGGCCGTGCTGGAGGCGTGCGAGGAGGTGCAGAAGAGCAAGAAGTTCAGAGGCGTGCTAGAGGTGGTGCTGGCCGTGGGCAACTATATCAACGGCGGCACGCACAGAGGAGCCGCCTACGGCTTCAAGCTCGACGCCCTTACCAAGCTCCAGGTACCTACTACTCGCTACTCTCTCTCCCTCTCTCATCCGCGTGCACTCTTTGTTCCTCACACACACACACACACACACACACACACACACACACACACACACACACACACACACAC